>KN519012.1:0-13018 GCA_000787155.1 Scartelaos histophorus
TAACAAAGGTTTTTTTGTTGTTGTTTTTTTTTGTTTTTTAAATCTGAATTTCTCAACTTGTTTTTTTATCTGAATTTTTCAACTTGTTTTTTTTTTTTTTTTTTTAATATGAATTTCTCAACTTGAATTTTCTTCAAGTATTACAGAATTTTGTTCAAAAGAAAGAACTGAAACTCAAATTAAAATCACATTTGAAGTCTGTGTGGAATACTTTTATATTCTTTTACTTTTACTTTTTACTTTTTTTACTTTTAATACGTTTTACTCCTTATGTAAATGTTTAAACAGGTACTTTTTAAGCAACTTTTACTTCAGAAGTTTTTGTGATACTTTTACTTAAGTATTTTTTATGCATTATGTAACTTTTCGTATTAGGGGTTTGTCTTGTTTCTATGTATATGTCATAGCTCTGCCTGGAATATTCCACAGTACAACATTAGAGGTAGTCTTATAGCTCAGAAGTACTAGGCATTCTGTGAGCGGGGTCGCCTCTCCACAGATCTGACCCGTAACTCGGTCCGGTTTGCTCTCCATGAAGATAGAAAGGTTTAACGCCATACTGTAGAACATTCTAGACAAAGCAACAGCATCTCCACCAGAAAAGCTACACAATGCGCCTTCACGTAACAAAATTCAGCAGTTCTGCCAACACTGCCTCAGACTAAGTTACAGGTCTGATCTGTGGAGAGGCGTACTGTGCATTTCTTCAATCCAGTTTTAGATCTAGTTGTGTCTAACTCCCCTCATCAGTATTCTGCTCTGCTCCCTCATTTTGGACTTTTTCCCGTTTGAAATGATTCTCTAACTTTTGTTTCCGAGCGTCTGTCCAGGTTTAAAGCAGATGTCATTATAAAGACCTGCACTGTTGGGGTAATTTCTTGACACGGCATCAACTACCAAACACAAAGCAAGGCAGTCAATATGGAAAGAAATAGAGCACCTGTTACAGCTCTCGTCTTGAATTCAAATGAGTAACGCTCCTGTGCATCTCAAAACCCTTCGATCTGTCATATTTTTTGTATTTTCAAGTCTTTTTGGTCTTATTTGATTTCACCCGTTTTATTGTCTTAAGGACTTAAGGACAACTAGTGGAGTTAGTTTATGAAAAGTTCTCGTGGATTGGGTCAGATAGAAGTCTTACAGTATCGTCAACCAAATGAATAAATAAATAGATGATTACTGTCCAAGTCCAGTCGACATGTTTTATGTCTTTGTTTTATCGTCTCGTATTGTCGTGTTTTTTGGTGACAGAAATCTAGTAAAGCATTTTTCACTTGGAGGCTGTTGTTTGGCCAAGGGATGCACTGATCCGGCTGTTTCAATTCCGCTATCGATATTGATGCTTTGACTTCAACTATACAAGTGTAGGGATGAAAAATGGCTGAAATGGAATTTCTTTGCTAAATTGAATGAGAGTCCAAACTTTTGACGGGTTGTGTATGTTCCAGAATAAGGTAGTTGAAAGTGGAACCTTTTGCTACTTTTTTGCTACAAATTTAATATATATACTGTTTTTGTGGCAATTTTAGTGGTTCATTTCTGGTCAAAAAGGCACCACCTCTGGGTAGGTGGGCTCTGTGATCAATTTCTGTAAAACACACGTAACTATAATTGAATAATTTCATCAACTACTTCTGACTTTTGAATGATTAAGCATTCAGACATTATGAGGCATTGTAGCCCAAAATCATCATGGAACTGATGCATGATATTGAGATGTTTTAGGCCAAAATTCTCATAGAACCGACACACGATCCGTCGTGGAATTGATGCACGATTATGAAACGTTTTAGGCCAAAATCATCATGGAAACAATACGATTATGAGACATTTTAAGCCGTAATCATCACGGAAGCATCGTACGATCCATCATGGAACCATTACACGATCAGTCATGGAACTGATATATGATTATGAGATGTTCTTTGCCGAAATCATCATGGAACCGATACACAATCTGTCATGGAACCGATGCACGGCCAAAATGATCATGGAACCAGTACACGATCCATCATGGAACTAATACACGATTATGAGACGTTCTAGACCCAAATCTTCATGAAATCGATCCATGATGCAGGTACATTTTCAGTATCATTGCTAATATTCAATACCAGTCTAGTATCAGCACATTCCTAAATTGGCCAACAACAAAAAAACAGAATAATCTCCGTATTCACATACAGAGATCTGATATAGTATTTAAAAATAAAAAAAAAACATAGATAGATAGATAGATATGGTCAATTAATTTTGATGTAATTATTATTAGTAATATTATTATTAGTATTAGCTGATGTGGTTTGTTCCACAGTATGGCATTGGACCTCTAAGCAACTATTTACATGGACATAAGTGAGTGATGCCCTATAACAAACCGTAACACCACCAGAAAAGTCCCATAATGCATCTTTAAAGTTTGCTATTTCTTACTGGTTGTTACATGCAACTCTGCTGTATTATTCACTCGACAATCGCGTTCAGAAAAGTCCGCCGTAAAGTGGTACAGCCCGTAAATATAATGACTGCGTGACCCGTTGTTCCTTATAGCTTCCACGGCGTATCACTCCGGCGTGCTTATGTTAATGGAGTTTGGCGTTTGCGAGCGTGCACAGCTGCTTAAGTGTTTGAGTGAGCTCTGTGTGTGACATGTTAGCGTTCTACAGCATCACGGTGCGTATGGGAGCGCTGTGCACATCTCAGTTAGTGCCATCGCCATCTGTCCACATGAACCGAGCACCGCAAGGACACCGGGGTCACGACCTCACACTCATTAGACTCTTAACAAGTGCTGCCCCCAGTGGTGAAGTCAGGTCAAAAGTGTATGGGTGCAAAAATTGGGTATATGCAGCAAGAGAACAGCTTTTGGCGATTTGTATTGATTTTTTTTTTCCTCTCTCTGTTATACGCCTGGAGATGAGATCATAAAAACAGGCAGTGACAGTGTTGAAATAATGTTTTTGGAATCTGTTTTCTAAGCTCTGTTTATTTAGTGGGTTTCATATTAGCCATAGGAATTGATTTACAGATAAAACAGCAAAATAAAAACACCAGGATCATATAGAGTGAGTTTATATGAACATTTTAAGACCAAAATGAGAGGTCTGACTGCAGCACACAAAGTGAACTAGAGAAGGAGTCGAAGGAGCCAAAGGAGCTGAAAGTGTGCCAATGCTCCTACTTCCTATTTGGAACCCAACAGGAGGCTCACTATGTGCACTAGGGAAGTTCACAATATGATGGTGTAAGTAAATTTTGCCAGATCGCATTTTGCCTTGTTCCTATTGACATTGTGAACATCTGTACCAAAAATTGAGCCAATAGGACGCCAGTAAAGGGTGGCATACTTTTTCATAATGTTTAATGTGATACGCAAGAATGCACAACTTTCGCAGAAACAGAAACTTGAACAAGTTTTCTCATTAATAATCTCTCCCAGTCTCCTTGTACTTATGCTACAGATATTAGAACATTAGAACAAACACTATATTCCATGTAATGACTTTGTTCTCTTTGATATTTTATCTCTGTCCTTGCACAACACAGAGCAAAAATTGCTTTTGGTCTTCATTTCGCACAAATTGTTGACAGCGTCTCTCTGCACTGATGGCCATTGATGACCTTCATGGAATGAACTTTTTGTCGCAGATTCTCATCTGTGAGGATGGATTTTAGTGGCAGGCAAACTATGGCTGTTGACATGGGCTAGCCTAGCACCAGCGACCTCGGCAAATACAAGGACTGGATGGAATATTACATGTCCAAAATTCTGAGTTGCCCCTATAACAATTTCAAATTTGTGAAAAAGAGTGCCAGCCCTAAATGAATGATTATTAGAGCGGTTGGTAGTTTGTCCATCGATCCAAAAGTGGCCGTTCCGAATTCCCATTTTGACCTCAACAGCATTTGTTGTCAGATTCACTATTTTTACTGAAATGTGGACCATGATGTTTTCTAAATGAAAGAATGGAAGAACACATGGTTTAATTGTAAATGGATGGGCACTTTGATGTATTTGAATAGTTTAGAACCTGCCGATGGGGACTGCAAATGAAAACTAGCTTTAGGTAAATCTGGTGTAAAGCGTCTCCTCTTTTATGAAATGAATGTGTTTGCATATAGTTCCTTTTAAAATAAACCAGTAAACTAAATTAAACTGACTCACAGGTTGACGATGCGATTCCAGCTCCAACAGATGAATGCTGTTGTTGTGCACTTGGGGAAGACACTTAACCTCCTTCACCCCCAGTGTCTGCATACACTGGTGTACGAATGTCTGTGTGAATGTCTGTATAAAAAATGTAACGATTTACCATTTATTTCTATTGTAGAAAAGCGTTGAGTGCTCACTGAAGGCTTCTAGACAGAGATTATTATTCTATTTTGCCATTTCGATTTAACAATGTCTCTGTCATAGTGATAAAACATCTATTTTTCTGCAAAGTCTGTCATATATACTAAACACTTCAAGCCCCCAGTGGACAAGTAAAACAGCTTCACGGTGACGAGCAAACATCATAAATACCAACTATAAATGTGTTTGGAGATTAAGAAACAAATTCAGTGCATCGACTCTTCCTATTTATATTTTTCAGTCGTTTTTAGAAATGTCAAGCTCCAGTTACACCGCTCACAAAAGCAGGAGCAGGACTAAAAACTCGGAAGCTAAGCAGGGCTGGGCCTGGTTAGTTCTTGGGAATATCTCTAGTTGCTCTAGTTTAGATTGTTTTTATGTCCTTAGGCAAGACTTTTCACCCACACTGTATAGTATGAATGTGGTGTCTTAGCATGGAGTGAATGAATCTATAAAGAGTCTTTGAATTTCCCAAATAGCACTGAGTAAATCAAATGTATTATAGTCCAGTGAGGTTCATTTGGTCTTCTGCTTAAAAAAGGTTCTATTGTCAAACCAAGATTTAATTTGTTTTCTTACCAGTCCGATACCAGTTTTGAGTGGTCAGGTGATGTTGTTATGTTGTCTGTTCAGCTGATTTCTACAGATTTTAGGGTTACGTTTCAAAGACCCCGAATCTCTGAACTTGCCTCTACTGGTAGAAAACGGCGCCATCTGCAGGCCGACGTAGTCAGGAGAGTATCCCAGGTGTGTGAGAGTAAATAAGCCCCGTCATCCCAGTTTATAGTCCTCTGAGCAGATTTTCTTATTTCGATCGCCTCTGTCACAACAATATTTGCTCCGTCCCAGTCATTGTCTCTATATACATGGACAAAGCTAACCTGATAGGAAGTGAGCATGGTCACATTTCCAGCTCCATTGGCTCTGGCTCCAATTAAAAATAACAAAAAAAAACCAATCTGCTGCTGTCAGGTTCCTCATTTTGGTTTTGAAGTGTTCTTATTAACACGATCCTGGTGTTTTTATTTGCGATTTTGTCCTTAAATCAATCCATACCGAACTTTAAATGTTCCCCATTACCGCTAGCCTCAGTGAGCTTCATTTAACTGGAACCAAACGCTAAGGTGGATGCCATATTTCCTTCCTTCTTCATACACTTTATGATCTCAATTAATAATGTAGTTCTCTCTTGTACAGTGGTCAGAAATAGCTAATTTGCATTGCTTCTGTTCTGCTTTGTGTTTTGTTTCTCCTGTTTCCCTTTCCCAAATAAAATAAATAATACAATGCTTTCTTATAAAATCTTGGAACCCCGTGCAGACTGTCTGGAGGAGTTTTGCAGAAGGAGAGGGGGGCAGGCAGGTGACCACAGCGCACTTCAAGCAGAACAGAGATGGACCTTTAGAGCAGAGTGCTAAGTGGCTCTGGCTCTGCAGCGGTGCATGGAGAGCCCGGCCCACGCCATTATAAAGGGACACTGTCTGCAGCTCCGACGCTAAAGACCACACTAGAGTTTTTGGGCTCTTCTCCCTGTTTTATGGTGACATTTTGAGGAAATTTCAGGAAAGCATAATTTTTACTTAAATTGGAAGAAAAAAAGAAAACTGTCTAAGATTTCGGTCTGATATGTCTTGTATTTTCCTCCATGTATTTGCAAGTTTGAACCTTTGTTTGGATATAATACCGAAAGACCGAATGAACCTCTTTGAAGCAAGTTTGAAGGGGACTAGTGTACGTTTTTTTAATAGCTGATGCCGATAGCGACTGCTTCGAAACCAGAGGAAACAATGACTTAGAACCTCTGCCGATATTTAGGGTCGATTTAAGTCATTTTTTTCCCCCAAGTTATCAAATGAACACTACTTTCTTCTACTACCAACCGTGTAGAGATCAGTGTACTCACATTTTTGCAGTGCCCTCTTTGGATTAAAAAGTTCAAATAAAGCTTTATATTATACTTTTCAGGCATATTTAGGCTCCTGTTTGGGTTCCAAAAAAATAAAAAATAAAAAATCCAATATGGCCAACTGATATATCGATCATACATCCTCATCAAAAACATACCTGGAGTTGGGTTTTGTTTCATTCACACATTTGACGCACAAACCCTGTGTATTTAGGCCGAGTTATGCTCTCAATCCGAAAACACTCCTTCCACCCTTTGAAACATCATCTGGTAACACAAGAAAAACTTCACTGTGTTTTTTAAACTCCGTACACCTTCATTAGAATCGTTTGGATGATTTCAACCCTGGAATTGCCAATCTCTACTGAACAAAAGGTAAAAGATAGATGTTAACTTGAAAACTACAAATTCATGACATCACGAGGTGGAACAGAGCATTTTGAGCTTTGTAAATGTAGACGAACTAATAAACCAGGATTACTCAAACGTTTGAACGATACAAAATATGAAAACATTCTAACAAGGCTTAAAGCTCCACTTTAAGAGTACATTTTGTGTAATGTAGGACCTTTAATCTACTTTAAACTCCTGTCCCCCTGCTTGAAGTTATACTTGTTGTATTCATGTTTGAGTAATCCTGTATCATCTTGCATTTGAGGCTTGAGTGCTCAGAAAATGCCAGTATGAAGAGGTGTGGTATATCCGTTCTGTAGTTTCGAACAGGAAATCAATGCATCTGGTTCTATTAGGTCAATATCCCATTTTACAATGAACAAAGTGTAATTTAATAACCTCTAGTTTAACGCTGAGTACCAAATCCGTCTCCTTTAAATCAGGCCCTTCTCCAGTCTCTCTGTGGTCACGGCCTTATTTAGATCCATGTCTGATTAAGGAGTCCACATTACAATGAAGTCGTGTGGGGTCATGTTTTATCTTGTATCAGTCTGGATCTGTTATCGCGCTAATTCACTTCAGTTCTGTGGCCACTTTGGTAAAGAGCTCAGAGAGTAACAACAACAACACTGCAAGAGAAAAAAAAACAAAACTCACACACATTTCACTCTAGTTTGTATAGATTTATCTTAATTTAATCCCTAATCTAATTTTCTTTATTCTAATTTAAATCTAAATCTAATATTGATTGATTCTTTCATTCTTGCTTGATTTGATAAGGCCCATTTTCTTTCTCAATTGCAATAGGTGAAATCAACAAAGTAGTCAGCTTTATTTTTTACAATTATTCTATGTTTTAAGATTGTAAAACTCTCATCACACACTTTATACACTTTTCTCATACAGGAATGAACATTTTCTCATATTTCTCGCTTGTTTAAACACCCAAAGTTTAAAAAATAAGTAAAAGCTTGTTCAAACTTGCTGCTCATCCTCCTCATCCTCATGTGTACCCACACGGAGGAGACTGATTGACAGTGGTCTACAGTCCCCTAACCAATCAGGACACAGACCACACTGTGCAGGTTCTCCCTTAGCCAATCAGGACGCAGAACCCAATGCATGTTCATAAAATTTAAAAAAGCTAAATTGCACACAAAAATATCTGCAAAACAGCGAGGCCGTGAAAGGTGAACCGCGAGGGATGACGAGGGACGACTGTACTTGTGTAAATTGCAATTATTTAATTATTGCCATAGATATTGTCAATCTCCCCACTCAACAAGGGTTAAATATGTCAAATTTTTCCCATGTATCTGAGCTAAACTTTTTCTTGCCCTTGTACAGATAAACTTTTTGAGGTCATAAGTCTGCTGTGTAATGTTTGCATCTAATTTTAATCTAGTTTTAATCAGGACTTGCACATTAGCATGCTACTTGTTGTTAGTATTGCAGTCACGGCAAAACTCTGTTCTGGTCTCTGGTCTCATGACAGTGCATAATTCATATTTTGAATGTATAAAGTAATAAATTATTTTGGGCACTGCACCGCTTTTTAACTTTTTAAGACAGTATTTCTTTAATTAACTCAATATTTTAATTTTAACTTTATGGAATGTTCCACAGTATGCCATTAAACAGCTCTACTTTACATTGATTAAATTACAGGTGGTTTTAAAACTCAAAAATACTTCGAAAAACTGAGATTTTGACACACCGCGGGTCGCCTCTTCACAGATTTGACCTGTAACTTGGTCTGGTTTGGTCTCTGAAGATAAGAAGTTTTAATGCCATACTGTGAAACATTCCAGAAGAAACAAAAACATCTCTATGAAAAATGAGACAGTGAAGCATTCGTGGATTAAAGCTAGAAAAGTGTTTAAAATCAGGTATGTGTTTCAAGTTTTGCATGTCAGGTGTCAAACCAAGCTAGCAGTTATAGGGGCAAGTATCATAGCAACCAAAGAGTCAATCAGGAGAGAAGGTGTTGTAGGTAACGCCCCGCTGGTTTTGCAGAGAGCAGGAACTTAAAAACACTGTCAATCAAACCTGTTGCTAACACCAGAGGAAGTGACCTTGGCGAAAGAACGCGCCTGATTTGTGTATTTGAAACCCCACGATCATGTAAAGCGGGTTAATATGAACATTTTATGACACTTTAAGAGTCGATGGATATTTGGAATGAGGCAATTCGCGGGTCCATGCATTTACACAGCACATTACACACATTTAGCGTAGTTTACACTGAGTTTAAGACTATACATGCGGCTACTGAGGAAAAAGTAACTTAAAATTCAGCGTTAAAGATGGTAAAAGTATGTTCTTATCGCGCGAGATGCCTTCAGGAGATCGCACGGTGACCTTGATGTTTCCCCGCCATATTTTATACTAATTAAATACAGCGCTACTAAACACTATTCAAGTGTATTTTCACTTTAAGCACTTTTATTTACATACAACCGCAGATGCTGTAATCCACACAAATGCTAGCTGCGGAGGTGCCCACGTCTGATAGTCACAGGTTTGAAAATGTTGATTTACTCTGGTGATAAAAACATTTCAGAACTGTCACTGTTTTCTAAGCTCTTTGTATTGCAGCATTGTGTCAAACTAGGACTGCAAATAACTATTGTTTTAGCAGTCGACTAGTCAAATGGTTATTTCTGTTGGATATTGCAATTTGTTGAACGTTTTAAAGCCAAATAAATGTGGAAATATGATGACCACAGACTGTATGAAGAAGTGGCGTAAGGGAGTGCGACATCACCCATAGTGTTCGGCTCCAGTCAAATGAAGCTCATCGAGGCTGCAGTTATAGGGGCGAATTTAGTAGGAATTTATTTACTGACAAAACACCAGAATCATGTAGAGTGGGTTTATACGAACATTTAAGACCAAAATGACGAACCTGGCAGCTACAGGGAGAGGGGCAACCTTTTTTTACAATGCAAAGTACAATGAATTTAAAGTTGACAGAGCCGGAAGGGTGCCCATGCTCACTTCCTGTTTGGCTTGCAGATTAGCTATGTCCATTTATACAGCTTATAATAGTGACTGAAAGCTTCTACGTACTGAATATGAACAGATGAAATGCATTATTTATTACATATGAGGAACAAAGTAATTGGTCGATTGTCAAACTACTTTTGTAAAACCTGGCTGTGATCAGGGCAGTCTTTTGTGATTCCACCAATTACTGGAAATTTCAGAGGCCACTAAAAACAGCACACACTTATAGACATAGATTGTACTTAAACAGCCAAATAATGACTAGGAACCGTAGACAATGCCACCAAAACACCATATTGATTGGCCACTCAAAGATGCTTTACAGAGCATTATTCACACATCATTCCACAGTCGGTGGTGTAAGCTACAACTGTAGCCCCAGCTGCCCTGGGACAGACTGACTGAAGTGAGGCTGTCAATCTGCACAAACAGGCCCTCCTACCACCATCATCACTCATGCACACTCCACTTTCATACTGGGCAATGTGGGTGAAGTGCCTTTCCTAAGGTCAAAACAGTTTTGGGGACTGGCGCCCCCCTGTGGTCTCCCATCCAAGTACTAAACAGTCCCAGAACTGCTTAGCTTCTGAGATCTGATGGAGTTACCATGAAAATACACAATATACACATTAGCAAACAGTTTAGTCTTTATATGAACCTCCATTTGGTCCAGCTTTAGTTCAAGTCTAGTTCAGGTTTAGTCCTAGTTTGCATGTTGTTTTATTTGTAATTTGAACCCAAATTAGTCTAGATGTAAACCTAGGTTTGGTTCAATCCATGTTTGGTCTAGGTTTAGTTCCAGTTTGTATTTGGTTTGTAATTTGAACCAAAGTTAGTCTAGGTGTAAACCTAGGTTTGGTTCAGTCCAGGTCTAGTCCTGCTTAAGTCCAACTTTTCTTAATACAAACCTACTTTTGGTCCAGGTCTAGTACAGGTTTAGTCCAAATTTACTTGCAGTTTGTATGCGATTCTTAATTTGAACCTAAGTTGATTTGAACCTAGGTTTGGTCAAGTTCTAGTTCGGATTTATTCCAGGTCTGGTCTAGGTTTAGTCCAGGTCTAGCCCCAGTCTGTATGTGGAGTGCCATTCCACTAGTTTCTCTTCCCCCTCTCTGCAGTGCACTTTTGCCTGTAATTCTGCTGTTAAATTCATGTGCAGGGCATTCTGTTTTTATTGTTCACCGGATGCTCATTGAAATTCAGATTAGTTTTGCAAATAACAGACTTTATGCAAATACGCTGGGCTGCTTGCTACTTACCTTGTGTAGTGACAGTAGCTGAAAACGCACTTCTTTGAATGGCAGTGAGATCAGACTGAACCCAGAGAGACCGCAGTTGTAGACAGGTGTTTAATACTTTTATTTCTATGTAATTGGATGCACCCACTTTGGTTATCTTTGTTTACTTGACCAAAAAGATTAAAATTGAGTGAAGTTTGGGGTGTTTAGCTTGCGTAGTCACAGCTGGAGTGTTTTTGGACGTTTTTGTAATTTAAAGTTGAGATGCTGAGTCAAAACAAAGGGGCAAGTGTGTAATTATTTTTCTTTTGCATCATGAAATTGTTCTTCACAACCAAACTCGGACTGAAAAAGAGCCAAACAAGGACTGAACCAGGACTAAACCAGCACTAACCAATACTGAACAAGGACTAAACCACAACCAAAATAGGACTGCACCAGGACTGAACCACAACCAAACTATAACAAAACCAGGACTGAACTAAGACTCAACCAGAACTAAACCAAAACTAAACTAAGACTACACCAACACTAATCCACAACCAAATCACAACTGGACCACAACTAAATCAGGACTAAACAAGGACTAAAGAGAACCAAACTAGAACTGAACCAGGACTAAACGAGGACTGAACCAGAACTAAGTCAAGACTTAACCAAGGCTAAACCAACACTATTCCACAACCAAACTAGGACAGAATCAGAACCAAATCAGGACTAAACAGGGACTAAACAGAACCAAACTAGGACTGAACCAGGACTAAACCAAGACTGAACCAGAAGCACGTCAGGACTAAACGGGGATTAAACCAGTAATACACCACAACCAAACTAGGACTGAACCAGGACTAAACAGAACCAAACTAGGACTGAACCACAACTAAACCAGGACTGAACCAGGACTAAACCAAGACTAAACTCGACACGGACTCAACCAGGACCCCCCACAGAGAGTGGCTCATCCATAAGGTTTCCAGTCAGATAGATTTGAATATGATGTGTTTTAACTTGTAAAAATCAGAACTTTTTGCACAAACTCTGAAAATGAAATCCAAAAATCCTGTGTTTGAAAAGCAGTGTTTTTGCCGTGTTTTTGTCGTGTTTGGAGGCTTTAAGTGACAGCTGTGCCTCTGTCTCTGATCAGATCACACTCTCTTGTCCCCAAGTCCAGAGATTCTAGTTTGGCTGCTCCACAAAACCAACTCGGATCAGCTCAAAACCACAGAAAAAAACCTTCAGAGCACACACAAGCAAACAGCCCTCCCAGATCTGCACGAGCGTTGCACAAAGGCACGCTTTCACTCCAGCAGTGTTCAACCATCACTATCTGACAGAAGCTCCTGTTTTATCATAGGGAATGGTTTTACCAGTCGGTTTACCTTGTGCGTCTGTGCCAGGCTTGATGTTTTGGTTAACCAGGTTTATCTAGTGCAGGTGCAGTCAAGAGAATGTCGTTTTTAAAATAATAACTAAGTATTGACTTTGTAGAGCTTCTTTGAGTGGTGACCGCTCCCTTATCCAGTTAGCTCACAAGCCTACGTCATCCATGCTCCCACACGATTCTCGATTCTTCATAAATATACAAAAGCAGCACACAAAACAATATACTACAACTTCACAAACCTGATGCGATGTGCAATTTCATTAGTGGGATGCACAAGGATTGTAATGATGCACTGAAACTCATTTTTAAAACAATGAAAGGTAACATGGTGATTTAAAGATGTAGTATTAGCAGTTAATATCCTTGAAATACATATTCTATACTCATAAAAAAAATTTGTACTACATTCATAGTCTTCATTTTGACAGTGGAAGACATATACCATGTTTATAATGAAAGCTTTATTCTGAATAAAAATATATTCCACTTTAAAAAGACCATGTGGACACTTAATTCTTGATGAAAATGACTATTCAGTATTAGTATATAGTAAGGTATTCCGATTTTAAAGCCAAATTAATTTATTCCTCGATCATGTAAATTTTAATTCCTCTTAAAAATATTTCCGGTCTTTCATGTTCGTTGGGTAGCGATCCGGCTCCTCCAGTCGTCTCTTGGGACTTTCATCCACTGCTCTTTGGATTTGCGGGGAGCAGGATGCTGAAGTGGGCCGA
>KN519012.1:13062-28424 GCA_000787155.1 Scartelaos histophorus
CTTCCCTTCTCCTCCTCACTCACAGACGTAAAGCGTGAGGATAGAATTCTCCAGCTGCTGCACAAACTGAACAACAACAAACTGAAATGAAATATGTTGTGTCCAATCAGAACACTTCCCCTCCCCCAGACTCAGTGGAATTATTTAATCCATGTAAACCTCTATTCAGAATTATGATTCCCATTAAAAATTTAAGGAGAATATTTTAATTCTGAACTATTTAATTTGAAATTAAAAACAACATCATGTAAACATGACAATAATGACCTGAACCAAAGATGATGAAGAAGTGTGGAGAATTGATACTTAACAGTGACAGTGGGAATTCTACATAGTGTCTATGGGTGGAATGTTCAGGAGTTACCATGGTAACACTATGCACACAATTGCACATGAAAAAACATTTTAGGATGGTCTGAATACTAAAGAATTAATATAAAATTGATTTAACTCAATAATTTTCATTAGCCTGTGATCAATACGTGCAATCATGGCCCTGTTTAGGAGTTTTTTGTTGAGTTTTCAACAAAAAGGTGAACTAACTGAAAAACCGCTAATTCTTGCTAGCTTTTAACTGAGAAAGATTTGTTTAACAGCACAAATCATCTCACCTGTTGAAGTTCCAACTAAACCAGCCCTTTCCGGTCAGATTGTGGTCAAATAAAGCTAAAGTCTAACTTGAGTAACACAGCCTCAGACAGAGCAGTGCCTACAGTAAGCTTCACCTTCCAAAGAATGTTGATGACATCAGTCAAGTGTTAATGTTAATGTTCATGTGACATACTAGAATCTCTATAGTTTAACCAGTGCACAGGTCAGAATTCTGTGGTGGGATTCACTGTAACTGACAGATTACAGTTAATGGCATTTCTGACAACAGAAAAAAAGTAAAAAGGTAAAAAATATATAAATATTTTCATAATATCATCATAATAGCTTCAGAAAGTGGTGTCATTATTCATCCCCAAATCATGATTGTTGATAGTAAAAAGGACTTGAAGCTATAAGATTAATATGACAAGTTGGTCAAGACATTCTCTAACAAATGAATTAATAAAACACTGAGATGAAACAAAAGTGGATTCAGTTCAACGTTTCATCCATCAACATCACAGACTGCAGAAATGGACACTGCTTCCGGCTCCATTGTTTTTTTTTGTTTTTTTTTCCCTGTATTAATTCCTATTCTTAATATGGAAGTCAAGTCAAAATTCTCCCCTATGACTGCAGCCTCGATGAGCTTCGTTTGACTGGAGCTCAACACCATGGATGACGTCCATTTCCCTCAGTCCACTTCTTCATACGGTTTATGACTCAGACAAATATATTTCTTATGCATTTTTTCTAATCCACTTGATGCAACTGGTTATTATCAGCGAGCTTTGTGTGTGCCTGATGTTAATGGTTAAAAACAGTGATTTCCAACTAAAAATGCTTCACAACACATTTCACATTAATTGTTCCGAGAGCACGGAGCAGACGTCTGGACTGCACCAAATCACTTCTCACATGTGATGCATTCGAAATTTAGATAAACTTCAGGAAGCCACTAAAAAGAACAAATAACTTTACAGCTGGAGACAAAAAAATAGAGTGAAATCTTTGTTGTAAAATTTGAAAATCTCATTCTAAAATCAGTTTGAACTTAACAGATTTACAAAACACTGTTTGGTCTGTGAAGTGAAAAATACCCTCCAGCCCATTTCTCAAGGCTTCAAACAAGAATTACACAGTTTTCCAAAAGATCCAATTTATTTGGAGCGTTCGGTGACAGAACACATTTTCACTTTATTTCATCAAATTGAAATAAAATTCTTAAAGTTCTGGGCTGTGTCCCTGTTGATTACATTGTACTGCGATTTGTGTTTGCTCAAATCACACTGTTGTTGGGTCCATAATGTCACATTTGCTCTGTTTGACTTACTGCTTCCCCAGGGCCCTTTGTTTCAGTTGTATAGTGGTATTAATACTTTGCAGCTGGTGCTATCAACATTCCCTGGGGGGTGCCATGCTAATTTGAAGCACTGCGCTGTCTGAAGCTCTATTAGATTTAAATCTGGGCTGAATTTTAGCACAATCTAAACATAAAGAACTGACTTAGCTCGAACTACAAGCAAGTACTATACTTATATACGGGTCTATGTTGTATAAGGATTTTCAACAGGCAAATTTAAAAATGTAGTTTCTATTAAACTTTTTCAAATATTTATAATGTCATGTCTACATAAATCTATGTTTGGCATTTCTATTAAGCATTTTTAGTGTTTTTTTATGTACATGAATTGGCTACAACCTTAAAAAAATGTCATGTGGTGCGACCGAGAATAACCTTAAACATTTTTTATTTCCTAAAACACGGTTGGGATGTTAATCTAAATTCTGAGCCATATGAACATGAGATTGAGATTTGTGAAAACGAAAACATGAGATTTGAAAAGATGGACACGCTCAGACAATATTTGTTTGAATATTATGGGGGAAAACAAATGCAAAAAAGCTGAAATTTCATGGGTTTAAAAAATAAAAAGTTAAAAAATCATGAGTTAAGGGCGGACGGTCACACCACATGAACATTTGACACTTTAACTTTTTTACAAAAAAGATGTAGAATAACTCATGATTTCAGAAAAAAATGATTTGGTTCAATGGAGGTCAGATGTACTACAGGGATGTGGGGAATTATTATGAAAATTTAACCTTTTTAACTGAAGAAATTGCCATCATCAAGTCATTTTTTATTTTTTTTTTGAGTTTTCTGACTAACAAGGCCACTAGCTATCTAACCAAAAAAAGTTAGCTAGCTAGTATCTAACTTTTTTGGTTGTGTTCGCTAATGTGTCCTTACATGAACAACACCCCCAGCATAACATCATTGCAAATTATCAATAGAGTCACTGGCTGCTATATTATATTAGCCAAATATAACTCAAACCTGTTGCTAACGTGAATGGGAGCGACCTCGGGGGAAATAAGGCACCTGATTTCTCTGTTATTAATGTTCATATCATGACTTACAAACAAAATAGGGAAATAAAAACACCAGGATGAAGAACGGCTTAATATGAACGAATATTTTAAGCCCAAAATGGCGAGTCTGACAGCGACACTTTTTGGTGAGTCGATGGAGCCGAAAGCGCGCCCATGTTCACTTCCTGTTTGGCACCTCGGCCAGCGGGTTAGCCATGTTCATTTATATATACGACCGCTTATAAAACAGGTCAACTTTACCAGCTTGCGTATGTACATCCTTCTAACGAATGCCCTCAGCCTGCCACATAAACTCTCCCATTCATTTTAATGAGACGGGAAAATAAAAACGGTAATTTTGTATTTTATAGTTGGCGCAGATAAATGCTTGTTTATATGTTCGTTATATTTGCTCATGAAAATACAGTCAATACCTAATGTTCATCTCCAATTTCTAGAGCTAAAATTTCACTGTCAAACGTTTATCGCCGCTGGTCTTTAGCCATTATGCTAATTCTGCCGCTAATTGCTACGTCAATAAACTTCTAAACACGGTAATGATTTCAAATGGGGCTCTGGTGTTACTCACGTGTGGGTAAGTGGTTGTTAATTGCCCAAACATCCCTATTTTCTTTTTTAATGGTTCATATTTCATTACTTTCTGATCTCCTGTATGTTTTTCTGTTATTTCCTCATCACAAACAGACCTGAGCTTGTGTTTTGTTTCATTCTCACAAGTTTAACACACAAACCCTGCAGATTTAGGCTGAGTTCTTCTCTCTGGAATCGCTGGATAATTTCTTCTTTTCTCTCTCTTTTTTATTCTTTTCTAACGTAGGGTGCTGGGGGCGGGATTATAGTGACGTGCTGAACGATGAAATGTAGACATTTTTCGCCGCCATTTTTTTCGCCGCCATTTTTAAATGACCAAGTAGGCTAAAAGTTTACTCTATAATTTAATAATTTCAACTAAGTTCGTTCTGCTGTTAAGACTCGTTACACGTTTGTTTTTGCTCTTCTAACTTGCTAACTAGAGGCACTGATCTGTCTGTCTCAACACTTTTTGGCTGATAAAAGAAGCTGCTGAGGGAAACATGGACTATAATAACTTTCAGAAATGTGGAACAGAGTATTTTGAGCTTGGAGACATAGACAGACTAATAATTAAAGATTACTTAAACATGTGAACGAAACAAAATACAAATATAGATGCTTTTAGTGACGTAACAACAGTCTAACATGGCGTAAAGCTCACAAGAGTAAATTTTTAATAATACAGGATGAAATATGATAATAACACTTACGTAGGTGACATACCGTAGGTGGTCGGTGACTTGCCCCTCTCCATTCTGATTGTAACACCACACAGACCGGAGTATGACTTATTCAGGGCCATACTTGTGTTCGCAGTGACACAGATGCTGTAGTTCCTGACCCGGCGGTGTCCTCGGTGCGTGCAGTCTGAGCTGATGTATTCACGCTTTATAAAGGGAGGGGAGTGGACCATCAGCTCGGGGTTTTACCTCAGACTGTAGCTCCTCTGCTTCCTCCTCGCGTCACAGGTTTCATAATGCTTTTCACTTATTTATTGGATTCTACTACACGGCTGTATAGAAGGATGGGACAAATGACATCACGGCATGCTTTCAAATTTCAAATCTTATGTCATCAGAATGTTCCAAATTCTAGAAAAGAGGCAAGTGAAGGCAAAATGAAGCTAACATCGGATATTTACAAGGATTAACTGGGGAGCCGACCTAAATACTAATGGTTTTATGATTTTTACAAAAAAAAAATATAATAATAATATTTATTTTTCTTCTCTTCTAACTAGGATGGGAAAAATGCAGTTTTGTAACCTTAAAATAGTATTTAGGCTTCACAAAAAGAATAATTTATGATGGAATGTGAAAAACTGTTGTGGGCTCAACATTTCTGTGAGAATTTGTCCAGTAAAACCTCAAAATGTGGATTCTGTCTTTGTAAAAATGCTTAGTGTCGATCATAATCTCTTGTCAAATAAACAAATAATGTAAAACACAACTGTAAGTGTTTTTAAACTTTGCTCTGAATCATTCACATTGATCATTTTCCAAATTGTTCTTGTTTTTTATCATTTGTGATATTCTGAAATTAATCCTAGCTTTCCCATGAAAGTTGCATTACATTCCACTTCACTTTTGCCTCTAGAATTTAGAATGTTTTGTTTAACTTTTTTTTTTTTCAAAGGGTTTGTAGACCAATAACGTTTAATACAGATAGTGGCAGCTTCAATAAATTTTGTTATAATGCAGAGTCTTGGGTCTAGTCAATAATAGAAATGACGTACAGATAGTGAGCTTCAATAAATTTTGTTATAATGCAGAGTCTTGGGTCTAGTCAATAATAGAAATGACGTGCTTTACATCAAGGAACCATATGCCCAAATTTTGCCCAAGAACACAACAATAGCATTCATCTGTGGGAGCAGGAATCACACCGCCAAGCTGTACATCAGTGGATCTGACCGCTCAACATACAATGTTTTATTCTGAGAGCGGGACTCGAACTGCCAACCTTCGGACATCGATGTTCTACCAACTGAGCTACCGTTGCTTGAATTTTCAGGTTCAACATTTCTGCCTTTACCTTTGAATATTTCATTGCAAACTACAATATGATCAAAACTTGTATCATCTGGGGGTGTTCTACATGCATCTCTGTGGTAGAATGTTCAGCAGTTGCCATGGTGACACAATGCACACGTTAGCAAACACTGACAAATTGGTAGGGTTACGCTTCTTGTTTTTATCGTAAAAAAGTTGCCAAGTTGTCCAAAGTAACAGTTCATTGACACTTTCCTCAACATTTCCTCAACATTCCCTGGGAGTCTGATGCTAGCTGGAGGCACTGCTCTGTCTGAGGCTCTATTAGTAGCACTTGGTAGCTCCGGATCCTGCTCTATTGTTGATGTATTCATGGTTTATGGAGGGGAGCAGACCATCTCAGCTCGTGGTTTTACCTGAGACTCTGGCCTCTCTGCTCGCTCTTCTGTGGTCCGTTTCATCGTGCTTTTCACTTATTTATTTATGGATTCAGCTACACGGCCACAGGGATGACTTTTTTATGTGCTATTAGTCGTACCCCATTTGCACTTTAGTGATATAGACTGAATAACTCCAAATGGTTATGGTTTATTTAAGGGTGCAATGCCTAAGTTTTGTGGTAGAGGGTTTGTCACCTGCTTTTCTTTGGAGATTGACTGATGTTTGTTTGAGTCCAGAGCAACTGATGGCCAATAACCTCCGCTATTGGCCCGATTTGGCTTATTTTCATCCAATTATTCCCCTCTAGTCCCTATTTACCAAAAACCTAATAGTAGCTGTGTAGTCTATCCACGTTCATTAAATTTTCAAATACAGTTGGTTGGCAGGAGATTTACCAAAACAAAATATCGACCTGTGCTGGAGGTATCAAAATAAAAAAAAAGCCAATATCTGCTAATGGAGATGTTACGACTTTGCCTAGAATGTTCCACTGTATGGCATTAAAGTAATCTGTCATGCACTGATTTAATTACCAATGTTTATTTTGTTGTGAAAGGCCTTGAAAAGCAAGAGTTTGAACTTTGAGTGGGCTTGTCTCTCCACAGATCTGATATCTTCACTGAGATCAATTTAATGTCATGACCCTCAACCAGGAAAGATGTATAACTTGTATATAAAAAGGCCTTATATTACACAAAACGGATTCTTGTGAGCTTTGTTAGAACATTGTTGCCTCATCCAAACCAGACCTGGAGCTGTGTAACCCTTTATTAATAGTCTATCTACATTCTTAAATCCCAAAATGTTCTATTCCACCTTGTTAGCATACACCACATTTACATTTTGGATATATACAACGTAATTAACGGGGAAAAAAAAGACTCTTGTAGCTTTTAGCCATGTTAGAAAGCTGTTCAAAAACATACTAAGAGTGGCATTTTTGAGTAACCCTTTATTATCAGTCAGTCTACATCTTCAAAGCTCAAAATGTTCCACTGTCTGACATCCTGAAGCGGTAGTTTTCAAATTAACGTCTACCTTTTACCTTTTGTTCAGCAGAGATTGGATGATTTCAGCCCTAGAATTGCAAGTCGATTCTAGTGAAGACGTCTTTAGTTTTAAAAACACTACCTGTCCGCGACATCGGTAGGTGGAACGGCGTCTTTTCAATTTGAGAGAAGAATTGAGGGGATTACGCTTGGTTTTTTTGTTTTTTTTTGTAGCGTGTGAATTAAACAAAACGCAACTCCAGGTACGTTTGTGATGAGGAACATTATAGCGGACCCTTTTGCCTTGATCTTGTAATGGAAAGAGCTCTGGACCTTGCATGCGCTTCCAGTATCTTTTCATTTTCTGTGATTTTTGGCTCGTGCGCTGAAGAATTCCTTATATTACCCCAAAGCGGACAGTTAAGCCTACGCAAACCTCGCCTTTAAGTCTTCTGTACGCAGGCTACAGGTATCCGCGAGCGAATCTGAAGTCCCCTTTGAGTGAGTACAGGCTTCCCTCATTTGGATGCGTGGCAGATGGGCGCTTTGTTTATATCGTGGTCTACCCCTCGGGCTGTTGCTACTTTGCTGACGGCGAGGCAGAGCAGATTACACGGGGCTCACGTATCGCGTAGTTTTGATCCACACCGCGACCACAGATCCTTGACCTTAAAGGGAGACGGGCGCTAAAAGTGCTGAGTCTGTGGCTTTGTAATCAACCGAGGTCCCCTGTTGAGACGTCTTTCATTTCTGTTGTTTTGATTTGCGAAAATGTACCTGCATACTGAACACTTCAATACCCTTTAAGTGTACATAGTCTTTTATTCATTTATTTAAATTTTGCTGTCTTATTTTTATTCAGTATTGAGCGGTAACTTTTTATTTGTTGTGCTTTAGGTAAATGTTATGTAAAATCAACTTAACTTATACCTATTCATACCTTTTTTTCCAACTAAAATAATATGATATGGAATAAAATCATATTACATAACAACAATACAACTATTACTAATACTACTACTAATAATAATAATATAAAATAACAACAATCATAATATAAAATAAAATTATAAAAAATAAAATCTGTAAGGTGAATTCAAGATGGCGCTGTATTATTTTCAGTGGCCTGTGCTCATTGGTGCATGGGCCCAAAAATAATTCCTCATAACTTCAGTCCAATCTTCACTTTATTTATATAGCACATTTTTACAAACAGTGCTGAAGACAAATTAATACAGTTTAAAGACAGTAAATCATAAATATTAATATGCGTAAAATTAAAATGCATACATTTTCACAGTAATGTTCACACCATGGTTCATTTTGAGGAATCAGAGCGGGGCTAAGCTAAGTCTTACAAAGCTAACGTTGAGGCGCTTTGAGGATTTAAACATTTCAAAAAGTTTTGGTTGTGAAAATAGAAAAAAAAACGTTACAAAATCTTAAAGTTAAAGTTGACGGTGCCCTGTTAGCCGATCACTGGGAGTTTGAATTCCCCCCACAATTCTTTCTCATTTCGGGTCCAGGAGATACAGTACCGAGAGCGGCCACTAGTTGGTCTGGATTAGGGACAGAGGGAAACGTCTTAGCCAGTTTTTTATTATAAATCTCCAAAAATATACCAAAACATAACACAAAAGATTCAACTGCAGCTTTACTTTTAATGTCGGAAGCAAAACTAATTGTGCGTTATTTTCAACAACGTACACCACATGCCCCTTGTCCCACAGTATGACATTAAAGTTATTGTAAATGCATCCTCTTCAATTAACTTTTTTTTCCATTTTAATTGCTAAAAACTTGCAAAAAACCTGCATTCTGACTGTGACAGGGATTGCCTTTCCATAGACCTGATTTGTAACCTGATGCCTGACGAATGAAGACTAATACGTGGCAGACCCTCCACCAGAAAAGTCGCACAATACACCTTTAAATGTCTGTATTATTCAAAATGCTCAAATTTCCATTAATAAGTGGCAGAGTGGCAACTGAAAATCAGTTTTTTAAATCCATTTTGTACTTTTTCTCGACTTTTCAGACAAAATTAAAACCTTTTGAGTGTTTGCGAATGTGTGCGCTGTGTTCTCCATGGTAACTGTTTTAACATTTCACCATAGAGTTACATGTAGAACACCTTCCAGCACAGTATGTAAGTAAATGCATATAATAAAAGCGAGTAAATATGTCAATAATCGTGTACCCATTGCTTGACATCTTCACCGTTGTATTTTGGTTCATTTCTTTGGAGCATTATAGTGTGTTCTAGTGTGCGTTCGTGTGTGTTGTCTGTTTGTAAACCTGCGGGGCTCGTATTGATTGTTCGCCTTGCCCAAACAAGCGCCTCGCCCTCCAAATCACCGAGTCACTGAAGGTCTCTGCCATTGTGAGCAGCAGAACGCTTCCTCCAATCAGACCCAGGCCAACGAGTCGACACTAACTTGCCCCCTTCTTTACGAATATCACACTCAAATCACGGCATTGCGGGATTTTCTGTTGCCGTTTCACAGGGTGGGTGCCTAACGGTTATGGTAATGTCTGTATAAATTGATTTTGGTGCGAATAATCCAATTCAAAGCATGATGATTTGATTGTTGACTAATACTGGATACCGCGCCTCTATACTTCTGAGCTGCGTGAACACTGGCATAGTCATTTCCTTAAGGGTTACTTGTTTTGTGTGTGTTTTTTTGAGTAGCGGTAGTTTATTCAGTCATTTTGCAGCACTATAAAACAAAACAAAACATAGGCAATGTTCAGACTGCAGCCTGAAGTGACCCAAATCTGATTTTTTTGGCCCTGTATCTGATCTTTTAATGACGGTCTGAATGACTCAGATCAGATTTTTTCCAGGTCCACTTGGATATGTGCTTCTAAAACCCTGTATCTGATCTTTTAATGACGGTTTGAATGACTCAGATCCGATTTTTTCCAAGTGCGATCCGGTCCACTTGGATATGTGCTTCTAAAACCGATATATGAAGCAGAGAAGCACGTTCCTTTCTATGGACATTGCTGCCACCGCCCCACAAAAGGCCAAAACAACCAAAAACCTCGTCATTCTCCTTCTCGATCTCCTTAAAACAAATAAGCTGCACACCTTTTGGCTCCGGTACGACACCAACTTTAAAACCTTCAGGTGCTCAATGATGGCGTCCATGTTTAAGCTCCTTCCTTGTCGTGTCCTCCGATGCACATTCAGGACATGTTTGAGGCGTTTAAAGTTCACACTGGAGATCGCAGACAAGTCGCATTTAATTGGAAATGTGAACAACCTCGCAAAAAAATCGTATTTCACAAAAAAATACGGCAGTCTGAACGTAGCCTTAGACTCCAACCCCATGACTTAAAGGGTTTAGGCTGAACTAAGTACTTAAACACTATCAAACGCTATTAAACAATAACAGACATCCAAGAAAGAAAAGTGAGAGACAAAGACACAAAATATAAATTAAAACAAACAGAATTAATGAATTTCAGAGCTCTATACCTTTATATTCCAGGGTTAGACTTTTTAAAATCATCCCTGAGATTGTTTTTCTGTGAGAGCGTATATATGGACCAATTACTTTTTTCCTTAAGTGTTTTTCTTTTTTTGTTTATGGTCGTACAAATAATATTAATGTTAACAATGGCACAAACATGTCTCATTACATCATTATGAATGTACAAAATAAACCATAATGAGAATGAAAAAAAGTAAGGATTTATTTTTTTTGTGTGCAGGGTTCGACTCCAGTCAAATGAAGCTCATCGAGGCTCGTTGTTTTAGAGCCAAGTTCCGTATTAGGAAAAGGAATTGAGTTACGGACACAATAACAAAATAAAAACACCGGGACTATGCAGAGCGGGTTAATTTGAACATTTTAAAACTAAAACGAAGAATCTAACAGCAGCAGTTAGAGAGAGATGGGTGACGTTTTTTTCAAGACAAAGTGAAGCTAGCAGGTTAGCTATGTCCATTTAGATATCAACACTTTCCTAAAATAATCGCATAAGTAATTTTTTCAGGTTTTTCAGGAAACGCAAAAAAAACTCCCCCCAAAATTGAAATTATGGCATAAATTATGGCAAAGAAAACTTACGCAAAAACTGACTTAGGCGATTATTTTCGAAAGGTGACGATGTGCAGTCTATGGTTTAGCCTCAAATTTAAAGGCTTATTTATCTCCATAGAAACAAGCACCCGACGTCACCAGACCAAGTTACAGGTCAGATCAGTAGCAAAATAACCCTACTCACAATATTTGTTTTTCCAGCAATAAAAAACACTTGAACCCTTGAGCAATGCCATACTGCGGAACATTCCAAGCAAAGCAATGACATCTCCGCGGAGACGAGAAGCATTTCGGCTTAAAAAAAGTGACACAGCGCACATCGCCGTCGTCATCGTGCGCAATCATCGTTGGTTTATTAAAGGTAAACAAACATGAGCTGCCTTCACCTGTGCTCAGCTGTCGGCCTTATTTACACCGACCTGTCTGAGAGGCACAAACACAACCAGAGACGGAATTAGGAAGAGGAAAGAGAAATGAAGGAGAGAAAGGGAAGGAGAGAGCAAAATGGGAGAGAGGGGTATAGGAAAGGGAGAGAGAGAGAGAAGAGAGGGAGAAAGAAGTGTGACAGCAGAAACACAAATATAGCTGTATAATTGTGTGTGTGTGTGTGTGTGTGTGTGTGTCAGGTCTGAAGAGAAAGAGGGAGGGAAAAGAGAGAGAAGAGGAGAGGGGGTGAGAGAGGAGAGATAGAGAGGAAGAGGAAGGGGAGAAAAAAGAGGAGAGAGAAGTGGGAAGAGAGAGACAGAAAGGGAAGGAGAGAGAGGGGTATTGGAAAGAGAGAGAAAGAGGATGAGAGAGAAGAAAGGGAAGGAAAAGAGGAGGGAGAGGTAGAGAAAAAAAAGAGAAAAGAGAAAAAGGAGAAGAGAAAGGGGACAGAAGAGATGGGGGAGAGAGGAGGGGCAAGAGAGAGAGAGAGAGAGAAAGGGAGGGCAAAATGAGAGGGGTATAGGAAAGGGAGAAAGGGGGAGGAGAGAGGAGAGAGAGTGAGAAAGAAGTGAGAGTGTGTGTCAGGTCTGAAGAGAAAGAGGGAGGGAAAAGAGAAAGGTATAGAGAACAGGAGAGGGGGTGAGAGAGGAGAGAGAGAAAGAGGAAGGGGAGAAAAATAGAGGAGAGAGAAGGGGGGAGAGAGGGTGAGAAAGGGAAGGAGAGAGAGGGGTATTGGAAAGAGAGAGAAAGGGCATGAGAGAGAAAAAAGGGAAGGAAAAGAGGAGGGAAAGGTAGAGAGAAAATGAGAGATAGAGAGGGGAGAAAAGAGAAAAAGGAGAAGAAAGGGGGACAGAAGAGAGAGATGAGGGAGAAAGAGGGAGAGAGAAAGGGAGGGCAAAATGAGAGAATATAGAAAAGGGAGAAAGGGGGAGGAGAGAGAGAGAGATAGAAGTGAGAAGAAGTGAGAGTGTCTCAGGTCTGAAGAGAGAGGGAAGAAAAAGAGCGAGAGGTAGAGAGAAGGGGAGAAAGGGGTGAGAGAGGAGAGATAGAGGGGAGAGAGAGGGAGAGGAGGAGGGCAGAAGAGAGAGAGAGAAGAGAGAAAGGAAAGGCAGAATGAGATGAGGGTAATGGAAAGAGAGAGAGAAAGGAGATGAGAGAGAAGAGAGGGAAGGAAAAGAGGAGGGAGAGGGGTGAGAGAGGACCGATAGAAGGGGAAGAGAAAGGGAAGAAAAAGGAGAAGAGAAAGGGGACAGAAGAGGGGGAGAGAGGAGGGGAGGAAAAAGAGAGAAGAGAAAGGAGAGAGACAAGGAGAGGAGAGAGGGGACAGAAAAGAGAGAGAGATGGGGGAGAGAGAAAGGAGGTGAGGAAAAAGAGAAAGGGGAGAGAAGGGGGAAGGGCAGAGGGAGAATGAGGGCAAAATAAGAAAGGGAGAGATGGGGGAGAGAGAGGAGGATAAAAGAAGGGGGAGACAGCAAAAAGAGAGGAAAGATAAGAGAAGAAGGGATGGAAAGAGAATGGGGGATTGAGAGGGATGGATATAGGGAGGGAGAAAGGAAAAAGTCAAAAAGTGGGATGGAGAGAGAAATAGAGAGGGGTAAAGAGAGGGATAAGGGAGAGAGAAGAACTGAGATAAAGAAGAGTGGGATGAAAAGAGACAGAAGAGAGGAAGAAAGAAAGGGATGGAAGAGATTCATGTGTATCTTTTATTGTATATAAGAATAAGAAAGAAGAGAAAGGGGCAAAGAAAGACAGCGACAGAGCGAGGAAAGGAAATAGAGGTCAGAATGAGAGTGGGATGCAGAGAGAGAGAGGAGGAGAGGGAGGACGAGTCCAATATGCTAATGAAGTCGTAGGTTTTCATGGAGGCCAGTTAAGGTCAGAACATCTTTGGCCAATTATCAGGTCTGAAGTGAAGCTGGGTGGAGTATGGAGGCATGTAACATAACCTCATCACAGCCGGTGTGAACTCTGGAGTGGAAAAGAGACAGATTCAAGCAGATTCGTACAGATTCAAGCAAATTCATACAGATTCAAGCAGATTTAAGAAGGTTCGTACAGATTACGGCAGATTTGTACAGATTTGTACAGATTAAAGCAGGTTTAAGAAGATTCATACAGATTCCGGCAGATTCATACTGATTTACAGAGATCTGAGGGAAGGAGAGAGAGGAAAGAGAAAAAGAGGGAGAAGAAGAGGGAAGAGGGCAGACAAGAGGAGAGATGGGGAGAGAGAAAGAGAGGAGGATAGAGAAGAGAGAGAAAGAGATTTGGCAGACAAGAGGAGAGAGAGTAAGAGGAAAAAGAGGGAGAAGGAGAGGGAGGAGAGCAGAGAGAGGGGTAGAGAGAGGATTACGGCAGATTTGTACAGATTTGTACAGAGTAAAGCAGGTTTAAGAAGATTCATACAGATTCCGGCAGATTCATACAGATTCATACAGATTCATACAGATTCAAGCAGATTCATACAGATTCAAGCTGATTCGTACAAATTCAAGCAGATTCGTACTGATTCAAGCAGATTCGTCCAAAATCAAGCAGATTCGTACAGATTCAAGCAGATTTGTACAGATTCATACAGATTCAAGCAGATTCGTCCAAAATCAAGCAGATTCGTACAGATTCAAGCAGATTCATACAGATTCAAGCAGAGATCTGAGGGAAGGAGAGAGAGGAAAGAGAAAAAGAGGGAGAAGAAGAGGGAAGAGGGCAGACAAGAGGAGAGATGGGGAGAGAGAAAGAGATTTGGCAGACAAGAGGAGAGAGAGTAAGAGGAAAAAGAGGGAGAAGGAGAGGGAGGAGAGCAGAGAGAGGGGTAGAGAGAGAGAAGGTTGACAAGAGGAGAGAGAGTAAGAGGAAAAACAAGGAGAAGGAGAGGGAGGAGAGCAGAGAGAGGGGTAGAGAGAGAGAAGGGGTTGACAAGAGGAGAGAGAGTAAGAGGAAAAAGAGGGAGGAGAAGAGGGAGGAGAGCAGAGAGAGGGGTAGAGAGAGAGAAGGTTGACAAGAGGAGAGAGAGTAAGAGGAAAAACAAGGAGAGGGGGAGAGCAGAGGATAGGAGAGGAAAAGAGAGGGAGAAGGGGAGGGAGGAGGGATAGAGAAGAGAAAAGAGAGTGAGAGAAAGGGAGAAGGAAAGGGATAGAGAAGAGGAGAGCGAAGGAGCGAGAAAGAGGAGGATAGAGAAAGAGGGAGGAGAAAGTAAAGGAGAAGGAGGGAGGCAGAAAGAGGAAAGAGAGTAAGAGGAAAAAGAGGGAGAAGGAGAGGGAGGAGAGCAGACAAAAAGAGAGAGAGAAGAGGAGAGTGAAGGAGAGAGAGGGGAGGAGAGAATAAGGGAGAAGGAGGGAGGGCTGACGAGAGGAGAGAGAAATGGAGGAAGAGAGGGAGGAAGGAGGAGACAGAGAAAGAGGGAGAGGAAGGACAGAGAGAGAAGAAGGAAAGGGAGAGAGGAGAGGAGGGAGAGAGAAAAAGGAGGAGGAGAGAGAGGGGGCAGACAAGAGGAAAGAGAGTAAGAGGAAAAAGAGAGAAATAGGGAGGAGGGCACAAGAGGAGAGTAAAGGAGAGAGGGGGAGGAGAGAATAAGAGAGAAGGAGGGAGGGCAGACATGAAGAGAGAGTAAGAGAAAAAGAGGGAGAAGGAGAGAGGGAGGGCTGATGAGAGGAGAGAAAGGGATAGAGAAAGGGGGAGGAGTTAGTAAGGGAGAAGGAGGAGGGCAGAAGAGGAGAGAGAAATGGAGAAGGAGGGAGCAAAGGAGAGAGAGAAAGAGGAAGAGGAAGGGCAGAGAGAGAGAGAAGGAAAGGGGAGGAGGGCAGACAAGAGGAGGGAGAGAAAGAGAGGGCAGACAAGAGGAAAGGGAGTAAGAGGAAAAAGATGGAGGAGGGCAGAGAAGGGGAGAGAAAGAGAGAGAG
>JACN01100760.1:0-15104 GCA_000787155.1 Scartelaos histophorus
GACATGTCACCGTCATCAATCTATTTTTTTATTATTTCATATACAAGTTTGGCTGTGTCTTATAATTAAATAAATTTTTTAATGTTTATCATGTTCAAGCCTGTATAAAGACAAGAAACCTGTCCCAAGCACATGGCTTTTTCACATAATAAAGTTAGTGGATTCAGCTCTGCTCCACTGATTTATCCAAACTTTGGTTTTCACTCTTAAGCTTCTGTGAAAACATGGCAAAAGTAAAACAATACTATCACTGTCATTACTCATGTTTTTAGCAGCTTTAATGCTCCTCAGTCTGTGGGCGTTAGGAACGACAGCTGCATAGCTGGATGAATTGCATCATAGCCCATACATGATCCATATCGTCATATTTTAGAACCGCAATACGTCGTGGCAAGTATAAGTATTTTCCACTTGCTTTCAATACCGGGGCTGCCTACCTAATCATTGGGGGATGCACATTTTACATGTAAAATAGCTTTGGCTTAGCACAAGAACAGTACTGTAACTATGTGAAAAAAAAAATAAATAAATAAATAAATAAACAAATAAAAATTGTCAAATGTTACCTCAGCCATAGGCGTGCCCCAGAAGTCATTGAGGAAGAGGTTTTTGATGGGAGTGGAGGGTCTCAGGTCTTTGTTGTCGAGGATAGCGGAAACATCATCAAACACAAAACCACAGGACAAACTATTCCAGTAACATCCCACCACCAGCCCAGCCAACAGAAGAGTCTCTCTCCAGGACACAGCAGCCATGGCCGGGGCCAGGCCTCATCGAGCACTGCAAGGACAGGGATGAATGAAGTTTATACATGAACAATACACAAAATAAAATTGCTAGTGTTTTGGGGGATATGCAAAATGATCAAGTAGATTTAAAATGATTAAGGGTGTACACAATATCACTAATCCCCAACTCAGACAATACAATGATATTGCTACAGGCCAATTTACAGGCAGACAGAGGGCAAAAAAACAAAAAATAAAAATAATTCTGTAACTCTGTATTCTGGCCAAATGCAGTAAGTTAAGGCATTTTCTTTCATATAAGTAATAGAGTAGTACAGTACTGTGTATCTGGGTACATTTCCCCCAGAGGTTTCCCTCTATCAACCCAAAACATGTCCCTAACCAAGACTAGTTCAAGATCTAGAGATGACTCCCCAGGGGCTGTACAGAAGTGGCTCACTGTGATTGACAGGTTACATCTACCATCATGTAATTTTTGTAATTAAGAATAAATCAGGATTATATGTGAAATCAGCAAAATCTATATTCGTCTAACTAAATTCTATTATATTTCTGTAACATACAGAATTTCTTCACCCCTAATTTTTTACTTCTGATCTCATAAGATAAAAAACTCAGGCATAATGAAGAGGGAACAAAGCTTATGTAGCGAGGATTATGGCATTCCACATAAGCATAGCACTGAGGCACGAGACATTACTCTCTAAACGCCTCAATGACAGCTGTCTACTCAAATCTCAGATGGTCAGGGTGCATTCAAACTTATAGGTGGACAATTTACGCACATTTATTCACAGTAAAACAAATATATTCTTCTTCACCACATATTCAAAACTCCCTTCACCTTTAGCAGCAATCCCTGAAAACAATACAACGTGGATAACTGTATTTTTATAAGAAGGTGGCTAATTTTGTGGCTAATGCTATCTAGCCTATCACCGGTTTATCCCTTCCAAAACGTGCACGCGTCTTACTTTTCATTTTCAACTTACCACGTCAATCACACAGTAAGCGGGGTTGCAGGTCGATTCAATCTGACCCTTGGAAATTATAAATAAAAAATTAGATTGAGTTAGAAACGAAGCGGCAACATTTTTTCTTTTAAGAGACTACACAGCGGAGCACTTAATCACTTCCGGAGCAGAGGCGAGCGCGCTAGTTAAAAATTAGCTTAGCGTCAGTGGTCCTGAACAAAACCAGCCCTGTATTCCTTTGTCAGTGCGTGTGCGGTGATGAAATTATGGCAACACGAATCGGATACAAAATTAAGGCATGTAAGTTGCATCACTTAGCTGTTTAGTCAAGTTTTAGTTCAGTTTTTGACAAGGTTTTAAACCGGAAGTGGTAAAGTTACATAGCAGCGGTTTCCTTGGCAGCGGCAGAAGCCCAGCCTGACTCTCGTCTCCTGTTTACATTTTACTCGTGACGTTTACGAAAAAAATCTTTAACATTCGTGGCAGTTTTACTTTAGCGTTCACAGTGAGGACATAGCAAAATGTAATGCACATTTCTGATTTCTCAATTGAGTATTTATGTACTGAAAATCAATGTTTTTAGCCGTAGAATCGAGTAACAGTACCTAACCTATCCAGGGATGCTGTTTCACAAAAAGTGGGAGTTTTACTAGATAAAAAGACTGCAACAGGTTTACAAGCAAAACATAAATATTACACATAGGTTATAGTGGATTCATTGCTGTAAACCGCAAAAATGACTGTGACACTGGAATGGGAGAAAGTAAACCGTATTAACCCACAGACTCTCCATGAACTTGACAAAGAACAAATGGAGGAGCTTGTTGACATGTTTGCTGAGGTACGTATTCTATTTTTAAACTTTGAACATAAAATTAAAGAATGAAAAACAACACCAGACTCTGTGCATACTAAATTTATAGTATACATTCATTCACTTAGCTCACTTATGCAGTATAATGTATTTTTACAGACAGAGGATTGGCAGGTGGCAGACAAAGCTCCAAAGAAGATCACACATGTTTTCCAAGTTCTCCAGGCTCTGCTCAAGGTAAAACACAGAGTTCATATCATCTTAATCAAACTATAATCATACATGTTGTAGTATGAGATTGGAAAGTCCAGTCTTGCATCCTGTATGAAGTAAATTAGAATGTTTTCAAGAATATTACATTGTTCATGCCTGTCACAAGTATTACTATATCAATGATTGAATTATTGTTTCATATGAAAGCTAGAACAATACATTTTCAGGCTCACTATTTGTCATGTGCACATTTTCTTGGCAATAGTGGTGAGATTTTTTTTTTTTATTTCACTTGTAATACAAAAATGTTAATGTTAAATGTTAAAAAACTGTTTCCTGAGACTGCCTGGCTTTATTGCTTGTGTCAGTGGCATTTAATAGTTTAAATATTATCATTTATTGTTTTATTTCTCTGTAGTAGTATTCATATGTTTTATCGTGACCAGTTTATCTACATTAACACTTACAGTTAAATTTTAATTCAATATGAAAATGTTGGCTTCTGGATTTTGTTTTTTCTATTTCTTAAAACGGTTTGTGAGACCACCCTCTTCAGTTGTTGCAGCTGCTGACCGTTGAGACTGTCACCTGTTACTGTGTCCATTTGATTAAGTAGCATTGTTATGTATACCTGTAATCCTCAAAATTGTGTAAACTCTATTCTTTTTCCCTGGTTATGACAAATCGTTATAGTAATCAAAATCACTTTTTAAAGACACTGCCATTTCAGCAAGATGCCTCACAGTTTTGCCAATAGTATTAATGTACCATGCTTCAGCTGTTCTGCCCTAAGGCAACTGTGGGAAATGAAATAAGTTTTCTTTGCATACATCATACACTACAGCCACTACACACTGTGAACTCTGTGTTTCAGATCAAGGACAGAGAAGTGGCTCTGTCTGTCGGGTTCATGGAGAATATGGTAGAGGAACATACCAGAGTTGGTAAGATACAGATTTATTTACACAATTTTTATATCTAAATACAAATACTTACAGTTTTATAATGTTGTTTGTGGTTTTTAGAAAATGGGCTAAAGGATGAAATCAAAAAACTGGAAAAAGACTCTAAGGTATCATGTTTTGATCTCTATTTTTCTACTTCTTTTAAAATACTCTGTAAATGAAATGAATTAGACAGATAAGTCCTTGTGTATTTTCTAATGAGCACCACTGCAGTCAGAATTAATACTGCGCATCAGACTGCTCCCCTGTATATATATATTATTATTTTTCAAACATTTTAAAATAAGTTGGAACAGGTTCATAGCTAAAACAGTATAAGTGAATATAAGAGATAAATTGATACAATATTTGCATTTTTTACCGTATTGGCTATGGCATTAAATCTCCACCAGAGGCCGATATTTTGGCTGTCGTTCTTTGCTTGTTTCTTCTTCTCTGTTATTATTTTACCTTGCAAATGGTCGCGATTTTCGTGATTTGACAAAACAGATATTGTGACAATGTCCACAGTGACCCAACTGAACAACACTAATTAATAATTTTTATTTTTATTTTTTTCATAATGCAAAGTGTAAAGTGTAATGTTTGGAGGGGCTTTAGTGCTGGTAGTGCCTGGGCACCCTCCTCTGCTCCACCACTACTGGACACTTTCTCTCACTGAAGACTTTTGAATTTTTGTGGAGCTCGTACATTTTCCTGTACAGCTGAAGCAAGAGTTGTACAGGTACTGGATCACCTTATGTGCATTAATCTGCAGTTGTTGTCTTTCTTTAGGAAAGGATCATTGTTTTTTTTCAATTCCAAGCAAAAATATATATTATGGACATGGGTCAAAATAATGATTTTTTTTTAATGCTAAAGATAAAAAAGATTTTTTTAAGTTGCAGTGTGTCAGTTTTCTGATAGTGGACCTGGGCAGCTGTCAGAAGGGACAATAGCATGATGGTTGGTCACATAGGAGGGGTTTGTGCGGTGGGGCGAGGGCCTAAATATACATAATGAATTGCATGAAGCATTATTTGAACACTTAAATCCAAAGAAAGTACTCCAGAGAATCTGAATACACTGTTATCCAATTTGTAGTAAAACGAGGTTGCAGATGAGTTTGTATGAAATTCAGATGATTAAGTATTGGCAATGACATAAAACATACCGGTCGATCTCCATGCAATATATTACTGGTACGTGACAAACCCTTATTGATTCTTTTTATTTTCTTTATTTATATGAAAATAAGATCACACAGAATATGTTCATACTGCCTGAATAGGAAATACACTTCAGTTTAACCAATAGCAGAAGGTCTAATGCCCCTCAGTGATTGGTTGAAAACACTAAGAGGATTATAAAGCTAATTCCTCCCTCACACTCGCGCAAGCACCTCTGCCTTCAAGAACGTCAGCATTACAACTATTGTCCTTTTTCATATTTAGTGAGTATTGTGTCTTTTTTAACCTGAAACAAGACTTGAAGATTCAACTTTATTTGTCTTGTCTTTTTGAATGATGGTAACAAAGGGAAAAGAATTTGAAGAATTTGTTTTTCCTCTAGACATTTTGTGTTTCTCTAAATTTAGCTACAAAACATGTCAAATGTTCATTGCAAATCAAAGTCAAACATGGCCAGAATATCTAAAAATTTTATTTAAACTGTTTTTGTAGCAATTGCAATATATATTTTTTAAATAAAATGAATTGTATTAAGAACAAATAATATGTTTTTTATTTTACTTTTATATTTGATGTGTTTATCTACTATTTCTTTTGGGGAGTAAATATGAGGTTACATATGAAAAAGATAGACTATCAACAAACATTTTTTTTTTTTTTTTTTTAATATTCTAGTAGCCTTTCCAGTAAATATACCAGTAAGTTTCTTAATCAACAATCGTTTTTTGTCATTCATTTTATGTAATATCTTTTTTAATGAAAAAAGCTTAATTTGACATTTTATGTCAAATTATGTTTTTTTTTTATTTTTTATGTTAAATGTTTTCTTTATTAATTCACAATTAATTCTTTGGGGTGTAAGTACTACTGTAAATTAGGACTAAGACTGTAGAACATTTTTAGATATAACACTTGGCTTTGACTGGTGTCAAATAAGGGATAATTATATAATTGTATATAACTTAAAATAAAATAAAATAGTATAAATAAGTAATAAAAATCAGTGGCTTAGTGGTGAGTTGTTGTACTGTTATGAAGTATTGTATGAACCAGTTCTGTTGTAGTGTAATAACCGTGTTGTATATTTGGTTCCAGTTCCTAAGAGCATCTTCGGGCACAGACAGCAGGTTCCTGAGTGTACAGTTGGGGCAGCTGGAGTCTCAGCTGGAGCAGAGTCAGAAAGAGACATCTGAGCTGAGGAAAGACATGGGCAAAGAACGAGAACTCAGACAAGAGGTATCAATACAAGAAACCTTCAACCTAAACTGCATTTTACAAAGCTGTTTCTAAAGTGCTACTCGTAGCGAAATGGTGTAACGAGTTAAAGGCCCTGTCACCTATCTGCAGTGACTGGTGACAAAAGTGATCTTGCCTCTACTAAACAAAAAGCATCCATCCATCTTCTCCCGCTTATTTGGGGCCGGGTCGCAGGGGATCTGCCTGTCAATCTCACGCTCCATCCTCCCCTCACACGTGAACAAGACCCCGAGATTCTTGAACTCCTCCACTTGAGGCAGGCACTCTCCACCTACCCGGAGAGAACCATGGCCTCAGATTTGGAAGAGCTGATCTTCATCCCATCATAAAAATGTTCAATTAGATTTTTATTTTCCCTTATTAAAGGTACACTATGTGACTTTTCTAGTGAAGGGCGTATCAAATGCTTATTTTCATGGAGATTCCAGGTTATTTTTATTATATGTATAGCTTTTATCTTACTGTAGACCTGTCACAAGAACACATTGTGAAGCACGATATATTGCTACAGAGACAATCCTGAAACTATGCTATGCCACTAAACCAATTTTTGAATATAGTTATTAAAAGGCCTGAGCTGTAACAAAGAAATAGCCGAATGAACCAATAATTAGCCATAGAAATGATTTATTTAACCGTCTACAGCTCACATCTTAACGTAGTACATTACCTTACCTTATTAGTTTTGCTAAGAAATTGTACACACTATAAATAGTGAGCCTCTAAATGTATTTTTCTGGCTTTCATATATGGAACAATAAGTTGAATTAGTAATTACTGTGACAGGTCTATCATACTATCATTATAATTGTTAAAATTTAGTTGTTTTTCAATGAAAGATTTTGTTTTGTATTGTTTTGCAGATGAAGGCTCGAGCAGAGGAAGCTGAGGCCGAAGTCCTACGGCTAAAACGAGCGGTAAACATTCATTTATTTATTAATTTGTGTATTTTATACTGATATTTTTGAATTTGTAAAAACTAATTTAGCTCAAATTAGCATTATTTTGCTTTAAAATCTATACCTTTTTATTTTACTCACCTCAAGAACAAAAAACTGAAGAAAGAGGTAAGAAGTGGAGCTAGGTAATTGTAATTTTAAGCTGCAGTAGTAATATTGTATTGACTCAGTAATGAGTTAGATCCCCAGTGATCCTGTGTGTTGTCATTCTGTACAGTCTGTTTTACTGTAATACTTTGCCAGTAACTTTTTTGAATAATTAGTTGTTAGAAAAGTTGTTTTATCCTACTGCCACTAACCCTGAACCTTTTTAAAAATAAGCACACTAATTTAGTTTCTTGTGTTTTATCAGAATGAGCAGCTGATCCAGGACGTGGACTATTACAGGGCAGAGCTTGATGCCAAAGAGCCAGTGTCTGGTCGAGATGAGAGTGCAGAGATCCAGAAGAAACTGAACCAGGCCAACAGGCAGCTGTACCAGTGTCTGGAGGACCTACAGGTATATACGCAACCAGCCAGAGAAGACATTCAGCGGGTGAATAAGCTTAGTCTGTGCAGAGGTGACACCACTCACAGTAAGAATGCATGTTCTTTGACTGAATAAATGTAAGGCAGACAGATTAAATGCCATACTGTGGTAAAAGTGATAAGCAATAACACTGTCATCGAGACCAGCAGTGGATCACTTTGAACTGAGTTCTACACATAATCAATGTGGGATGACGCTGAAAGTGGAATTTCAAACAAATAATCCAAGCAGATTCATTGAAGTGTAACAACAGTAGAAAAAGCCCAGATATTAAATCTGGGTTAAATCCAACTGAAAGAAAAGCACAAACCTATTTCCTACTGCACCAGCAGAAGCATGCCAAGATGGATTCAGAGGAGTTTGTAAACTGTACTCACAGATATTGCGAGAATTCATCTTGCTGCACAAGGTTAGGTGGTGGACACTCTACTAGAAAATGTTACATAGTGCGCCTTTAAATAGTTTTATAAGTCATTACCACACAGCTCATTAAAGGAATGGGAAATTTACTTTTGGAACCAAGTGACGAGTGGGCTCCAATATGTTTTATTTATGATTTTTGGTCTTCATTTCCATTGGATTTATAGCTCATTCATGTATTTACTTTGTCCCATTTTTCCCACCGCTGAGTTTGAAACACTCTAACCTGCTCCTCTGTCTGATTTAGTGTGACTGGACCCTCTGCACAGACTGTTCCACCTTCCGCTCCCTCATCACTCTCTTTAACAGCACACAACTCTTTGTACTATTGTTCTCTGTATGGGTGATTTGTGGTCCATCGGAAAAATCCTTCAGAGCTGAATAAAGACATTAGTTTTCACAGTGAGTTAAAGTACACTCACTGTTGGAACTGCCATTTGGTGCTGGATACAAATATTGATGTAGCAAAGCAAGAGTTTAACTAATAGGTTTTAGTAACTTATTTTCATTTTTAAAAGTCCTACTTCAGCTTCAGTCATCATTTAGTTTTCTAATTCTGCTTAAATCTCTGTTTAGTTCATTTTTTTTTAAACAGACAGCTATGTGAAACTAGCTGTGGATCACCCAAGCTTACTTTGGGTTGACAATAAACAAAAATAAAGCCTACAGTCTTGAAATTTGACATTTGATTGCAATCATTTCAAAAGAACAATTATGCTTTTATGACTGAATACTCTCATGGTAAAATATTTAGTGACTTGTTTAAGTTCAAATCTTGTAATAGCAATGTAACCTTAGTCCAACTGTGCTGACAAAGAAGACAATGAACTTTATGTCATTTTCTTTTATATGAATAGACCCAGTAATTGCAAAGATATTAACTTTAAATGGGCTCAATCAAATGCATTTTAGAAGTCAAAATTTGAAGTCTGACCTGCCTTCCAGTTAAAATTTAAATTACAGCAAGTTCAACAAAGTTATGTACTTAAAAAAACTTTTGCTAGTTTTAATATTGGTTCATTTCTTAAGTTTAATGTCCTTTTTGTGTTTGTAGAGAGTGGAGGATGAGAGTGCAGATCTGAAGTCTCAGAACGAGCAGCTGCAGAAGAGTCTGGAGGAGTCTGTGCAAGAGATGGACAAAATGACTGACGAGTACAACAGGATGAAGATCGTGGTTCAACAGAGCGACTCTGTCATGGATCAGCTCCGGAGGGACAGAGACCATGCCAAGATACAGGTGAGAGGGAGAGAGGATGGAAAGGAGAGAGAAGGACTTTAATTGTGCAAGCGGCAATGATCGGCTCTCACGTGTGCCTATGGCGTGCCCTGCAAACGCTGCACACTGCAAACAATGCACCCCACACTAAACGCAATAACCGCAAACCCAAACCTAACATGGGTCTAACACAGGTCTACTCTTCCTGTCAAGATCTACTTTCAAATTTCATGATTCTATGTGCAAATCTTTTTAGTGTCATTCCTATTGTAAAGTGTTGTTTAAGGATGCTGACGAGCCATTTTATTCATTTTCGGAAAATGGAAGCATCACAGTCTACGACATTATCACAATCTATGACATCATCACAGTCTATGACATCACAATCTATAACATCACAATCTATGACATCTGTGCCAAGGTGACAGTTGCTATGGTAGCACTACTAGCATCACTATGGTAGTGTCACTATGGTAGTGTCACTAAGGTAACGTCACTAGAGTAACACAACAGTGACACAACAGTAACAGTGGTAACAGTAGAAAAAGGTAATGTTGCTATGGTAACAGACACGAAGGTAGCACCACTAAGTTAGCACCACTAGCCTTACTACGATCACTATGGCAGCACCTATGACATCATCACAGTGTATGATATCACCGTCTATGACATCATCATAGTCTATGACATCATCACAGACTGTGACATCATCACAAGCTATGACATCATCACATGGTAACTGTTGTCATGGTAACTGTTGTCATGGTAACAGTTGCTATGGTAATGGTTGCTATGGCGATGGTTGCCATGGCAACAGTTGCTATGGTAACAGCCACCACTAAGGTAGCGTCTATGACATCATCAGTGTATGACATCATCACAATGTATGACATCACAGTCTGTAACATCACGATCTATGACATCATCACTGTCTGTGACCTCACCGTGTATGACATCATCACAATCTATAACATCACAATCTACGCAATCACAGCGTATGACGTCAGTCTGTGACATCATCACAGACACATTACCAAGCAATACTTTGCATCTATTTTAAATTTTATTTCCCCATTTGAATAATGTTAAAATAAATTGTTGGTTTAATAAAAACATAAATAAACAGTAAGCAAATGGTTTTGCAATTTGTTCCCATACTGTACCAAAAATGAACCGAACTGTGACTTAAAATCCGAGGTACGTACCGAACTGAGATTTTTGTGTACCGTTACACCCCTATAATTGAATACATATTAGACTGTTTATTCAATACACTGGTATTACAATCAATACACAATGAAATAAATATTTTGATTTTGATACTCTGCAGTGACATCAAACTGGGGGTATTCTTTATGTATCTCTATGTTTAGGAGTTACCATGGAGACATAATGTACTCATTAGCAAACATTGTCAAAAAGAGGAAAAAAATGTATGTAAACAACACATTTTCAGGACCCTGTGACCCATATAAGCGTTGATGGTCCTGTTTAGTAGTTTGATTTTCAACAATAAGGTGTGAGTAACTGAAAAACTTTTGGTCACTGCTAGCTTGCTTGTGATGGCTAGCTAAGTCAGTTCTTTCTGACTTTCAAATTGTGTTAAAATAAAGCTCAGATAAATAAAGCTCAGCTTATAGTCTCATAAAGCCTCTGGCAAAGCAGTTGGCATCACTCCTCCATGGAATGTTGATGACATCAGCTGTATCCATTGACACAAACTATGAAACATCTCTGTGTGTAGTTTCCATGTTTCTCCTGATGAACTGCTCCAGCTGCATAACCTTAACTTGTAGCTTGTTCTGTTCAGGTGCGAGAGCTGACAGAAAAGATCCAGAACATGACGGAGGAGGAGGACCCTATCATGGCCGCCGTCAATGCCAAAGTCCAGGAGTGGAAGGTGCGTCTTTGTTTAAATAGGATAGGGGAGGAGCCAGTTGTCCATAATAGATTAGCAGTGCACTGTGCAACTTTTTGGTTGGTTATCTGTCACCTTCTTGTTTTTATGGAATGTTCCACAGTATGACATTAGACAGCTGTAACTTACATTTATGAACATACAGGTCATTTATAGCTCAGATCTGGTTTGGTCTGGTTTGGTCTCCACGAAGATGGAAAGGTTTAATGCCATACCATGAAACATTCCAGACAAGGCAATAACATCTCCATCCATCCATCCATCCATCCATCTTCTCCCGCTTAATCCGGCTGGGTCGCGGGGGCAGCACACTGCCCATTACTCTGTGCACCAGACCCAGACCCTATGAACCCCTCTGCAGGTGGTGAGCCACAGGAGGGAGGGACTCCCCTACGGTCCCTTGTTGTAAACTGTTCATAGGGTGTTGCATGTTTTTGGGTGATGGGGGGAAACCGGAGTACCCGGAGGAAACCCATCCAGACACGGGGAGGAAACATGCACACAGAAAGGCCCGGGCGACCGGGGGATCGAACCCGCAACCTTCTTGCTGTGAGGCATGAGTGTTGCCACTCAGCCACCGTGCCGCCAATAACATCTCCATGGAGAAAAACATTTGACGGACCATCCACCAGAAAAGTTACACAATGCACCTTTAAGTGATCATCTTATCACCTTTGTCTTAGTTGTTTAGGTATTTATTGTTTTTTCCCCTTTAGGCTGTGTTGTCGACGAAGGACGATGAGATACTGGTGTATCAGCAGATGATCCGAGAGCTGAGAGAGAAACTGAAGTCAGTTCAGATGGACCTGGACAAGAGCAACATCCTGGCTCTGCAGCAGGTAAACACATGGGAATATATATTGTCGACAGTGATTCTTCAAGTGTGTGTGACAGATTTTTATGAGATTTTTAACTTACTTTGGTGGAATTATAACTATTCTAAGTATAAATTATAGTTTTGCACTATACTATCAAAAAGCAATTTGCCTGGAAAAAACTAATAATAATAATGTTGAAAATTACAATAACTAGAAAGTTTAAACACTGAGGACATCACACTAAGGAAGAATTTCGCCACATTTTACACGTAAGAAGCACATTTTTTTCTGACACTATGCACAGGATTTCAACAAAATAAAGGTGTTTTTAATATTTGTTTATCTTAGCTCATGTTTTTCTCACAGTAACAGTTATTGAGTTCCCCACTGTGATGTCACAATTTCCCACCAGGAAGTACAATTTTAAACCTACAAAGGGCCAAACTGGGAAAATGAGTGTGAATGTTTTTGCAGCAGTTTTAAATCTTATGATCTTAACTATGTTTTAATAAAATTAGCAGTCTAACGGTTTAACCAAAGGATTGTTCTGTTCCAAAGTAACTGAGGGTGCACAATCAAGATTATACTTATAGATAATACTTTTAATACCAGAACCCTTTTCCACTCATCCACGCAACACTTGATAATCAAATATACATGTTACTTAAAGTATAAACTTTTACCAGTTTTTGTTCAGGTTAATCTTAGACTATGGGGACAAAAAAAACTGCTGTTCATTGTTACGTAACATAATTAGAGAAAGACTATCAGCCCAACATTTCAAATCAATTCAGCTTATGGAACATTGGTTTCTCTGGATTTTAAAGAACCTTCCCCCCAGTTAATCTCTAGATATAATTACCAATTTATGTCCCAATTAGGGATGTCACAAATTAATATCAAATCATATTCTATATACAATGTTTGTGAACAAGACGATTTTGCAGTTATTTATGATTTATTGACCCCATGACCACACAAGGGAAATTCGCTTTCATTCACATTGCTTAATACATCATCATTCTTGTCTCTGACCTTCTTTATCAAAACTTGAATTATAAATCTTAAAGTAGCATAAATTGATAGATATAGGACCATAGGTTAAGTTTTCAGAGCATATATTGATGTCTTTTAAAATTGTTGGTTTGCGGTGCTATTCCACCTCCCACAGATGAATGCTGTTGTTTTGTCCTTGGGCAAGACACTGAACCTCACCCCTGTGTCTGTGTACACTGCTGTATGAATGTGTTTGTGAATGGGAGAGTTTTCTTGACGTAAATTACCTGGAAAAGCGCTATATAAAGATGCAATCATTTACCTTTTATTTTATTTGTGACATGAATAATTACATTTAGAGATATGGTCTTTTTCACAGACTTTGCCGATAGCAAATGAAAAGAATCCAGAGTGAGCAATGGCCAATAGGTGCTGACAATATGTTTGGCCGATTTTTATTATTTTCCTTATATTTTGTCATTTCAGTATATATCAGCCAACCAATATTTCTCTTGAACAATTAATCTTAGTCAAAATAAGGATTTTCACATTAGAATACATAAGAGCATATTGGTTGGCCATCTCTTTCTTATGCAAAGTGAGTGGATGAAGTTTCCTGTGAATTCTTCAAAGCCTTATATAACATTTCCCATAATGCAATGTCCTACCCATCATAACACAGTAGATGTTATACCCCAAATACCTTTCAAACTTGTGCCATCCATATTTCACTCTCTGTATTTATGGTCTTTCTTTCTTGTGAAGATGTTTTGCTTTAAGTTATGTCCTCCTGTGTGTTTCATTGTATTTTATTTTTTTTTATAACTGTCTTCCTGCTCTCACTTCCATTGCTGCTCTGGACAGGTCATTTATGATCTATGTGCCGTAAGTTTAACCATGTCTTCTCCTCTGTCCCTCCTGCTCCAATCTGTCTGTTATTTCCAGTCTCATCATGTGCACAGTGGTAGTAGACAAAGTGTTGTCATGATACGAAAAGATCAAACTCATTTTCAATAAAAGCCAGCTTGATAAAAATTTCGATACATTCTATAAAAACAGCATTTTTTAGACAAATTTATAGAATGTTCCACACAAAATATTATAATGTCCCAATAAAGTTCAACCAACTATGTCCTACTATTCAGGAAAGGTCAATTTTTGTCATCTTCTTCTAGTATCAACACGTATTCAATAAATATCTACTAGTAGTCTGATACTAGTTTTAATATTGATTATTGTTGTAATTCTGCTGACTTTTTAGATGTAAAAGCTTTACATTGCTACATGTGTAGCACTTGTTGAAACTGTCTTGTTTATAAAATGTGCTGCAATAAACCTTTTGGATTTTGGAGTTGAAGGAACAATTGGTATGCTGAATTGACTATAGGTTAATGTAAATTTGTGTTTTGTAGGCAGTGCAGGACAGAGACTCCCAAATCCAGGTCTTGACTGAGCAGCTGCAGCTTTACACTGGAGATATGGAGAAACACGCACAGCTCATCGAAGAGCTCAAGACCTCCACCAGGACAGACAAAGGTCAAATCAATACAAATTATATTATAATCATGACGTCTTCAAGCTTTTTAAGGTGGAGAACACATCCAAGTTTATCTTGTTCTCAATATATGGACTGACCATGTCTCATGTGAAAGCTCAGAACCTCCAGAATTTTCTCACTGAGTTGCAAAGGCTGCACTAGCACTGACTCATGATTGGCTGCAGGCGCTGGGCTTTAGGGTTTGACCATTTTGATCAGAGAGAGGTATTATGTTTAAACCAACTGGATTTTAGCATTGAAACTGGCAACCTAAATGAGAGACTCATTCAGCTTTCTTATTGCATAATCATCTTGAACCAAAACACCAATTTTGTGAATAAATCAGCATTCTCTTTGGACACAGAAAAGCCATGAAACTGAATGTTACAGTCAAAATCATGCATGCAGTTCTTTTTAAAAATAGAAAAATTTGATATAAATTTGATAATTTTTTTGCCAAGTCACTCAGCTCTTGCTAGAGGATATTTTCATTAGTGCATGTGCACATAAACCTTTCTCCAATGTATTCTCAAACATGGAAATATTTAGTTCAGGGGTGTCAAACTCATT
>KN519028.1:4909-30792 GCA_000787155.1 Scartelaos histophorus
CTCGCCCTGAAGCCTACAAGTGAGTCCGTTTTCAAAATCTCCCCCACAATTTAATCCACTTTTTTGTTTGCTTTTACACACTTGTAGTACCTTCTGATTAACATTTTAAAGTGGCAATTGTACATTTGATTTGAGTAGATGTAGATGTACTCAAAGTAGATGCAGTAATTGATCTCACAGCAGGTTTTGTGTGTTAAACATGTGTGAAATAAACCACATCTCCTGGTATGTTTTTGATGAGGAAAATTATAACATGGTGATATCAGCCCTTTTAAAATCACTGCACCACCCATCTCAATCTTTCCCAGTGCATTTTTACAATACTAATTATTAGTGCAAATTTCACAACTTTCAGAATTTGTCATCACAGGAATGTTGCCAGCGTGCTAACCGCAGTTCTTCCTATTTCACAAACAGTCAAAATGGTTTAGAATTTGTTGCAGAGAGCACAAAGTGGTCTAATTTTGACTGTAATAGCTGCAGCACAATTATTACTTTATTAGACCTTTGGGGTGGGACGAGACACAATAACCACAAGACAAGACGGGACATGAGATTTGTTACTATTACTGTACATCAGAATAGTTCAAGTTATTGGTGCTTTAACACCCCTTAGAGTTTTGTACATTACAGTTCTTTATTTGTCTCTGTTTTCAGTCGTCCTGTGAGCATGCCCCCACAGATGGCGCCGCAGCCTCACTCAGCAGGGCAGATGTTGGCTCAAATCTCTCGTCAGAATGGGGCCCCTCAGACTGTAGCCCCCGGGACCACTACCACGGGAGGGTGGCCTGCTCCGACCGCTGGCGCCAGACCGCAGTTCAATAACCCTGTAAGCCCTCTTAGAATACTGTTGATAGCTCTGAGCCTTAAAGGAACAGTGCGTATCCTGTGTTGTTAATATGGATTGAGATCAGAGAGAGTCCTTTTAAGTTTTGGAAAGTGTTGGAACTGGCAATCCAAATGAGACTCATGCACGGCTCATTCTGCTTTCTGATTGAAGAGTTACTGTCCACAGATGGATACCGAATTAAAATATGGCATCAGATGCTGTTATATTGCCCAGACTTAATTTGGAAGTGTTTTAATGTTCACAAAATAAACAATCACAGTCTCTACTTTGCTGCGTGGCTTTAATGTGATTTATGCAGTTCGAAAATGTGAATCTTTACAAATGGGTTGGGACTGTCCTCTTAAACTTAACTCCCTCTGTCACAGATAGAAAACAGGATATATCTGGTACAGAGCTGATAATAACTCTCACTGTTTTATATTTGGTTTCACTTTTGACCTTGTATGTTTCTTGACTCAGCAGAAAGTGGCTCCACAAGCAGCAAAGACCATGCCCCCACAGTTCGCTCCCGTTGGAGGATTTTCAAATTCTTTTAACCAGATGCCCACCGGGACTGCTCCTACCCAGAACAACAGCACCCCCTACCCTCCCATGAACCCACGTGCAACCATCAACAACAACGGTTACGGTATGCTTTTTATTATCGCGTAATCCATTGTTCTTAGTACATATCTGGAGTGTTTCCTGTTTCTCAGACGGCTCCCAGTCCGGACCGCAGTTCCCTTCTCGAGCAGCAGAGGCAGTGTGGCCCCAGTGGCAGGGTCAGCAGCACCCACAGGGCAACGCAGAGCAGCACCCACACGCTCAGGGCAACCAGCAAGATATGTTTCCTGTGAGTGTACTTCATTTACTACAACCACGGCTAAGTAACTAAATTGTATTGACACATCCAGAAGAAGCTGAAATTTGAACTTTAAAATTAAGATACAGGGTTGGCAGGCTTTAACATAAGAGTTTTTTCTGTGTTGAGGTATTTTTAAAGGATCTATTGTAAGAATTATTTACATTTTTCATAAATGTTAAACAATGTTCAGCTGTAGTACTTTTTTTAAAGAGCAGGTTGCTAAGGAGACACTACAGGAGAATTGCCCAATTTTGGCTGTGATTTCTTTTTCCCAAGTCCAGGGAGGCATGACCCGACTTTTTGTCTTTGCATGTGATTTTGAAGCCGCTGCCCTCCTCATGTGGAGTCACTGTCAGATCATAACCACAAAACATCAGGAATGTTATGAGCAGAGGAATGATGGGCACAGAGGCGCAAGATACAAACTTGGGATATAGCGAAAATAAAGACTTTGTTACTCATAAAGTACTAAATTTAAAGTGCAGCATCTCATCCACATTATCGGTAGAATTGGTCTTCTGCAAATAATAATGACATCCAGTCCATAAAACCGCACCACTAATCCAGTTTGAAGCGTTCTTTAAAAGTGTTTACATCCACACAGCACACAGATCAGGGTGAAGCTGCAGATTAGCAATAGTGATTCTACTTCCTCTGGACTTTATCGCCAATCTCAAAGTGATGGGTTTACTGTAGACAGGAAACAACAGATGCGATCGCGCTCACAGATTTATATCCTGTGGTCTGCAGTCATATCCTGCTGCAGTCTCTGAGATCGCAGATTTTTAGGCTAGATCATAAAGTTCTCCTTGTGTCTGTGACATGCTCTTTTTGATGCACATTTAAACTCATTTATGATAAAAAAAATCCTGTAGTTTGTGGTGGCTTCTGTTTATGGTTACGTAACAGAAGATTTTGTGATTATTGAAATAGGATTATATCTTATTATTGCTTTATTTACAACTTCTTTTAAATGATTACTTCTCCTAATATTATGATTCAAACATGACTTTTATCTTTTGAAACAGGATGTACTGTCAATGCTGGACCAGCCTGCCAACTTCAACAGCGATGACTTTGAGATCCCCTTGTACTCTTCATTTAACGAGTGACATTAGAAACACTTTTTTGGTATTTCTACTCAACGTTTGAGCCCTCACTCTTCCATATTTAATTCAATGCTTCCTACAATCCCTCAAAACTGTCTTCTTCTGCTTTGCATGGCTTGTATTGCACTGCCATCTACAGTCACAAAGGGAGAACAATCCAGGAAGCTCTACTGACATTTTAACCGTGAGATTACCCGACTAGCACTGCCCAAAGCTCCAATACCTGTTTTTATTTAAGTTATGAACGCACAATCACTACTAAACTACACTTGAACTGCCTGCACACGCACACTTTTCTGCTTGGTCCAAAACACACAAGGCCTTTACTCTGTTGTTTCAGGCTTTTCTCAGGCTTAAGTCATTACTGTCATTCAGTGAATATTTGTACACCAGTTTGGGCCGCACAATATTTTACTATCTGTATCAGTATTGCAAGATTGGCCAACACAGTCTGCATACTACAAGCTTAATATTGTTTTAAAGATGCTGAGGTTTTCCAGCTGACATGTACTATTAAAATGTTAAAGATGAACTGTGGAACTTTCCTGTCTCCATGGAGATGTTATTGCTTTGCCTGAAATGGTCCGCAGTAAACATGTTTATTCTGCATTAATCCAATTACAGGTGTTTTTATTGCTCTAAAATATCATGATAAACTTTGATGTGCTGTCAGCTGGCTCACCTCTCCTGATCTGACCTGCAACTTGTTCTTGGAAACAGATAAATGAAATGCTACACTGTGAAACATTCAGTTTAAGTAAAGCAGGTGGCAGAGCTTCTGCCAGAAAATTTACATAGTGCATCAAGACAGATCTTAAAAAAATATGCATTTGAAATCATTGATTATCAGATTTTTTCTTGTATTGTGCAGCCCTAACTCCAGTAGTTTTAATTTATACTCTCAGGAAACTGTGGAGCGCACAAACAACGCACAACTGTCCTCACTAACATCCCTTTGTTTTGACTGGCCTGAGCCGAAAATGTGTTTTCCACATTTACTCGGGCCACAGTTTGTTTTCGTGGACCTATTTCAATCATGTTAATTTACCTCCTAAAGAATGTGTAATAATGATTCTTAAAACTATGTGTTTTAACACAGTGGGTCTCAACTGGTGTAACGTCCAGGTTCTCCTTCTAATAGTTATGGCAATTCACAACCCAAGTTAAAATGTGTATTTAATGTGATACTGTGGAAATACATTTATAAAACAATTGTATAAAAACACAGAGAAAGTGAGAGCTTCAGGGATTCTTAGTACATGTCCACAACAAGTACTCAGAAGGCAACACAGAGTGAAGATGAACAAGCTTGTAATGGAAAAACTTACTGGGTTGAAGTAAAAAGTGATCAAAAAATCTGAGGCTCTGTTGGAAATAGAATAAAAGTTCTTTAATGGTTACATGGGACAAGCCAGTGTGTTTCAACACTGCTTTTTGACCACTTTTTACTTTTTCACAGTAAGTTTTTACATTGCAGTCTTCATCGTCTTCACTATATTTTACAGTTATATGACATAAGATATTTATATTACATTTTGACCCTTTTACAGAAGATAACATTTACAGCTACAAAAATACGTGAGCATTTAGTCTGTATCATAATGTATCATAATAAGGTGGACAATCAAATACATTTTTTGCAAAACTCAGTCCTCATACACTAATGGACTGACTAAAACTAAATAAAATCAGTAGTAGATACGCTCTGAACTGCTATCAATAATAACATTAAACATGAACATAATATATATGTTACAGTTGTGTTAAATTGGACCTTTTCCAGAATAATTTTAGACTGATCTTGATTCATCAAAATGATGACAAATAATTAAAATAAAATAAAATGTATCATTAATATACTTAAAATGTTGCATATGACCTGAAACTGAAAGCCAAGAATATCAGAACCAATAAGGGTCACATAAATATATTATTATTTTTTTATAATATTGTTGTTTCAAAATTGGTCGTAAACGAGACCCGACCCACCAGTTGAGAACCGCTGCTCTTTCATACACTAGTGTTTGCTTTGCCGTGCTGTTTGTCGTAGTACTCGATATGTTTTTCACACAAAGGTTCACTATGTAACATTTCTAGCAGAGGGTTTGTCATCTGCTTTTTTCAACACATACCTTTGCCACAAATGTCCCACAGTATTGCATTAATGTTACATAGTGCATCTTTAAACTACATGGAAATAAGTAGTGACTGTGTGCAAGTAAAATGGACGCTTATTTGACACTGAGTGGGGGTCAAACTTTTCTTCTAACGCTAAATCACCCTGTACCAAGTATGGGACTTCTGCAAGAAATTTAAGAAGCAATAATTAACAAGCAGGAAACGCGTACTTTTAAAGCCATTCTTTATTGTGTTTTTTATGTTATTTTAATAATATTCTGGTTTTGTGTAGTAATGTTTCAATTTTAATTTTATGTTGCCCTTTTTCCAATTGGTATTTAACGGATGGTCTAATCAGGGTATTCAGGATTTAAATGGAATTGTCTGAGGTAAAACAGTTGCGTTTTTCTGATTTTTTTAAAGATCCTGTGTTGTGCAGATTTCTTGTTTTCTGATCTATGTTATAATCTTGTTTCCCTGCTCGAAAACAAACCTGGAGTTGTTTTTTGTTTCACTCACATGTTTAACACCCAAACCTTGCATGTTCAGATCCCGTTCCACTTTGTGATGTCATGTGGCAATACAGGAAGTGCTCTACTGTGTTTTTAAACTTGATTTTTAAACCTTCACTAGAATCATTTGGATAATTTCAGCGCTTTAGTTAAAAGTCTCTACTAAACAAAAAATATAAGGAGCTGTTAACTTGAAAACTACCACTACATGACATCACAAGGTGGAAAAGAGCATTTTTAGTGTTGGAAATGTAAATAGACGAATAATAAAGTGTTACTCAAACGTGTGAATGAAACGACACAAATCCAGGTTTGTTTTTGAGGAGGTAACAACATTTTAACATGGCTTAAATCTCAAAAGTATATTTTGCGTAATATAGGACCTTAAAAAAATAGTTGTTCTTTTGTATAAACTTGTCTTTGATTGAGACCTAGCCATAATTTTCCAGTGAGTTTTCTAATCAATTTGTATTATAATTGTTGGAGTTTAATTTTGACTTGTAAAATTGTGTGTGGCACTTGCACACTTGTGATGACAAATCATGAAAATATGTTTGTAACTGTCCACTTTTCTCCACTTTGTTTTGGAGGCTGCTTTGGTATCTCTATATATCCATATTTCTTTTCATTGATGTCAACCTTTATCACACAAATATAATATACTGTATATGTTAAAGAAATGTAAGAAGAGTTGTCTGTTTTTGTATTAAATTGTTACATTGTTAAATGTGCATATGTACTTTAATTTTTATTCAAATAGATTTATTTCAGAGGTTTCATTGAGGATGTTAATGTGAATCACCTAAACCAAAAGCAGTGTGGTCTTATATGATTTAACCCAGTATAAGAAGTTCAGTTAATTCATCTGAACACAGTAATGGCACAAACGCTCCAAAAATTTTACCTAATTTAAGAAATATTTAGATGACCCAAGTCAAACATTTCCAATAGATTCTAATAGGATAATTATTTGATCTTGGCACCAATTTTAAGAAATATATTGGACTGCTGGGTCTGAATCCTGTTGAATTTTAAGAAGCCTTATAAGAACCCCATTGGAATCCTGTTTTAAAGCTCATTAAAGTTTTGATTAATAGTAAATGAGCTGGACCTACATTTATCACAGGCCAAATCAGGGGTATCCTTCCCTTTGTGTGGGTGACTGGAGTTGAAGCCGTGCCCTGGTTCTTTACTGGACTCATTGACCTGCAGTTGTACTTGGATGTTCTGGAGGCTCAGTTGACGTAACAACACACTGCTTTAATTGGGCTGGATCCTTTTCTCTCATTTTGTTTATAGGCCCCGAGTGGATCAGTTTCTCACCTTGCCCTTCTCTCACTCACCACTCGCAAATAAATTGGTTGCAACACCGTCGGGATCAATGGACACCACCATCCTGATCCTGCGTTAGTCTTGGTCAGGACTTCCTTAAAAAGAGGATTTGACTAATGTGCATGATTTAGGTTGATGCTGCCGGAGTGTCTTGTGGAAAACCACTCAGGCACAGGACGAAACACGGGCCCTGAAGTCAAACCCAGAACTTTTTTGCTGTGAGGCGAGAGTACTAGAGTCTTTTATCGATGCATCAGTGTAGATCAACATGTATTTAGCAACAAAAGTCTATGTCCAGCAAGTCAAAGTTAAGACGCACTTTATTTTGAAGCACATTTAATTAAGTTAACCAAAGTACTGCTCAAACTAAGTGTATAAAACTAAGTGAAAATCAGAATATTTATGTGAATTTGAGTAGTTTTGAATATGTGATTTAATTTCTTATGGGATAAATTATATAGACCTAATTTAACTTTTAATAAGAAAAAGTGACCGCCCACCCTCTGGTTATGGAGCAGAATTTCTTATTCATTTTCCCCATAGAAATCTCTAAGTCAAAGAAGTCTTGAAGTCAAAATTACACAAATTCAGATGCAGTGTTGTGGCTCTGACCTGCATTTGTATTTGTATTCTGCTTAAGTGTAAACAAAGGCCACTAGGGGCCACATCCATCATTTTTATAGAAGTTTTGCTGCTAATTGCTGGAGTCACTTTACTTTTAACTTGGAAGTGTCTCTCTGGAGGCATCAGAATACAGCAATCTGCATTTTTTGGCCTGGATCAGTTTCCTACCCCTCTCAAGTGGATTGCCACAAAGGCGTCATATCCTCTTTCTTCTCCCCAAGCTTCACTCTCTACTTATCCACACAGTTTAACATTTGTTTGTATCACATTAAACTACTCGGATTTTGTTATTTTGATTTTGATTTTGATTGCATGATCTCTTACAGGCATTTGTGCTTCTTTCCAACTCAAAAGTGAGAATTATGTCACAGCAAGTAATATCCACATTAATTGTTAAAAATATTATGTATCTAGTTCCTATTCTGAACTGACTATTCCAATCATTCTCAATCCAGACATAAAATAAAAAGTGTTCCCATTTTGATCAATTTTAATTAACATTAATGTTTAAGAATATCAAACTAACTTCATATAATTTCATATTTAAGGGGTTATGTTAGGACTTAGAGTGTCTTCATTGTGAATGCATGTGCTTCATGTCTTATGGGTGGAGCTGAGATGAATGTGCCTATTTGAAATGTGCTTTAGGTTTAAAACACTAAATGAAATGGTTTACCCAGTTTATTAGATAACGCTTAGCATCATTCACAGATGAAAATCAAAAAGTGCTTTCCAAATTGCATATGTAGCCTTTATCTCTGATGTAGAAAAACTGTAGTAGCCTGAAAGGTGGAAGAAGGTTCTAAAACAGGAGAAGTTTATTCATCAGTACAAGACCCAGACACATGAACTCTCAAGACACTGTAATAATGTTCTCCATTTGTATCTAGTGCAGCACAGTTGGTCTATGCTTGTGTTGTAGGGATTATTATACCACTAATAACAGGTCAGGGACTGAGCTGGCACCAAGTGCCCTCGTCACAGCACAAAAATGAAATTCCTCTAACAGTAGTGAAGACTTTTTTGGTTTCTCTTACAGTTACTCTTTTATTTGATGGTATTCAGAATACAGTTACATACTTAAAATCAAACAAATCCATTTCACTACCGCACAGAATTCTTGGAAATCTCAAGTGGGTGAAAGGATCACTGTGGTGAATGCATGTAATTTTTTTCCTTCTCTAATAAGTTATAAAGAAATGCATTATAAACAGTCCAATAAATATAAAGCATTTTTACACAATAAAATAATGCAACTCACTTTAAAAGTATTGTGAAAGTATTCAGTAAACATCAAGTATTCAGTATTTGGTAACTAAATACATTTTCAAAGTATTCTTCTCATCACTGTCAATGCTCCACCACATCTTACAAGCTCTTCACTTTTACTACCCTTTGAGGTTGTCACCCTGTCAGAGGCCGGGGCCGTTCTAATCTCAGGAGCTGCCTGGATGACCGTCACCAAATTCCTCATTAAAGTTTCAAGTGTGACACAGGTGCCAAATGAGGCTTGCCGTGTCCTCCCACCCATCTTATGTTCAGGACAATGACTGTAGGAGTGTATAGGTGTCAACAAGGATCAACTATGTTCTCCAAGCATGTAGCCACTTTACTTATTTGTGACTGGATATTCTGTTGCCAACGATAGACTTTTTTTGCTCCAACAATGGACCCACCAACTGCTCCTTCAGCTCGGTTAGAAATAGACGTCGACTTGGGATTTGTTTTGTTTTTTTTCTCACTCCTCTGCTTCTTCTTGTTGGTGACAATAGTGCGCTGTGCCCAAATGGTCCTGGATCCATACAGTGCTATCTCTACTACTACTTACCAAGAGGAGCAAACTGAAGACTCATGAATGTAGCAGGACTTGTGGCTAACTTTTGTACCACTTTTGAAAGCACTGCCTTGCCAATGATTCCACATGTGTTTAAAATTGTAGGTGTACCACTTTTTATGGGAGATTGCATAAAGAGTAGATTCACAACAACCAAAAAAAGGTAAGATATATTTTATTCCTTAATAAAATATACAGTTTTATATTGGGTTGGAATTACCAAATCACAAGGAAAATATATTTCATTACTTTTATCATTTCAGCAAGACTCAATAAGAATTAATTGATGAATTATAGGTAACAGAATCCAACCTCTTACATATCGTTATATCATTAAATAAGATATTACAAGTGAGGTAACAGTTTTGCTGCTTTTGAGGGAGGTCATCCAGGTCTAACTTCTGATTTAAAGCAAAAAGATGCCATCGTACCATCATTAGGGATGCACTGTAGAGGTAGGCAGTGCACATACACTTGGATTAGCTCTATTATAGTGGATACTAACTAATAACAAATACTCTTATTACTTTAATTAAGTATAATAATGATATAATTATAATAATTAAAAAATTAAGTAGAAAAAAGTAATTAATTGTGATTATATTTCATGCCGTATCTTAGATGTTTTTGTTGTGATCACAACAAGGGAATTTAGGCGGCCAATCAGATGGCAAAGATGTTGGGCGCTTGGTAAATATATATTGGTAGTCCAACCGGGCGGTGCTTCACGAGTCGAAAGCATTATCGCCAGAACACCGCCCGTTCCAGATGCGCCGTACAGCAAACCTAGTGCTCCTATGTCCTGTTAGCATTAGCCGCTAGCTTTGTTGTCATATAAGGAGGCAGAAAGGATGGATGGCACTGAGGGGTGAGTGTTAAATGTCGTTTCTGCCTTTAATCCTAAAATCTAAAGTGGAGTTCTCACTGGCCGTTTTGGAACAACAAATCGGTCATTCATCCGTGTTGCTCTGCATTTACAGGAGCACATTAGATACTGCAAACCAGGCATGATGCTAAAACAACGCTAACATGTTAGCTCTCTTAATTAACGTGATTAATTATTTTCTTCTCTAATTCACCTATTTGTGATTATTGTTGATATATTTAATTGTGTCTTTGCCTTTTCCACATAATACTTGCAAAGATGTAACGTGACTCCATGAAATCACATGTTCAAGAAAACTTCACCAATGACAAAAGCACATCACATAAATGTACAGGGATTTATAGAAGTAATTTAAAAAGCATGTTATCTCATTGAAAACTAAGATGTCAGATGCTAGAAATGCCAGACTGGATTTGTGTTACATTATAAACAAACCCTGCCTCCGTGCATCTTTCAGCACTGCTTGGCCAAAATCGTACAGTTTCTGCCCAAATCTAATAAAATAAGAATACAATACTTGCTTATGTCTTTGAGGGAAAAAACGTTTGCAGACAAAAGCAATACCAAAAGTGTATAAAATATTAAAGATGAATAACAATTCACAAAACACCTTTTAACACAGAACTTCTATTAAAGTGCACTTAATAACAATATAATTTACTTACTATTCACTTGTTAAAAGAAGTATAATAGGCTACAAAGCTGTCATTAAATCACTGTATGGTTTTAGTTGATAAAATTAGCATAACCATTTTTTAGAAAAAAACCTTGACTAACTAAATTAAATAAAAATGATCACAGATTACACGGCATTGTTCATTGTTAGTGCGTTTTTAAAATTTTCTCCACTTCTTGATGTTTCCCAGTGACAGTCTGGAGGTGAGCATGGAGGTGGAGGGCTGGGACTCGAGTCTGGAGGAGGAACTGGGCATTTCACTGGTGGAGCTGAAGCAGTGGATCGACGAGGCAGTGGAGAAGAGTGACATGGTGCAGAAGAAGAAGGCTGATCTGCAGGAGCTTCAGGTGTGGGTGGAGAAGAAGGAGAAGGAAAATGCAGTGGTTGAATCGCTGCTTAAAGATGCCAATCAGTGAGTACTTTTCAAACATTTAGTACATAATGTATTGTTTTTATGTGGGACTATGGTAGAACTGGTAATTTGTTATTGTTCTTTTTTGTAAGGTTTTCTGCTTCCCACTCCTTCTCGAGAAATGTGCGTTTCTGTTGTTAAGGATTATTGTTTCTCTCTTGGCACAAACTTGAAATAAAAACTAATCAATCAATTGTTCATTTTAATTAAGATTAAGTGTGATGTAATTAATTCTTTTACAGTGAAACTCTGTAATGTCCTTAAAGGGTTCATTTCATGTAACCTGCTATTTTTCTGGTTATGTCACAGTAACAAGTACAAACTAGTACAAAGAAAAACTAACTGTGATAAATACTCACCCCCCAAAAAGACTGTTTCATCTAACACTAAAGAAATAAATATACTCATTATCAGTACAGGGATGGAATTTTGGCCAACATATTTTTATGTAGCTGTTTTATTCTGTTTTAGATCTTTACTTCAGTGTGAGAAGTTGGTGAAGGAGACCTATGAACAGAATGGCCTGGTGTATGTGGAGAGCAGCTCAGAGGAGGAGGGTTTGGGAGGAGAGCCGCTGTCATCCGAGGTCATTGAGATTGACGATGACGACGATGACGATGTTATTGCTGTGGGCTGTTGTAAGTCTCGTTTAAACTGATTTACTTATTCATTTTTGTACAATTTATATTAATATTGTTGTGTTGTTGTATTTTAGTGGTTCCTCCAAAGTCACCTGCACTTACTTCACCGGTAAGACTTTAATGTGAATATTTTAATATTTCTGCTCTATAGACAAGATGGACGTGTTATTGCCTTGTCTGGAAAAATCTACGTTATGACATTAAACTTATCTATCTCCATGTAGATAAGCAGGTTACGTTCTCACTGAGAATGTGTGTTTTTTTAAGGTGTTTCTGAGCAATATGAACAAATATGCAGTAAATTCAAGCTAGAAAGTTTATGTAATGCTACACTGGGGAACATAACAGGTATAGCAATGACATCACCATGGAGACAAACAGGAGGTGCATCCCTACCCAGAAAACTTAGCATAGTGCACTAATTCAACTTTTATTTGAAAAGGTGATACCCTCGTGATAGTAACACAAAGAATTAGTCTGTCGGGTGTTGGTTCTGTATGGCCTTTATTTACATTCAGACATAACCATCAAAACACTAACAAAATTTTTTAATCGTGTGTGTGTGTTTTCTTCCTCTGACAGATGAAAGATACCTCAGCAGCTCTGCAGAAAACTTCACAACAAGTTCAAGAGTTAGTACAGTTTGTCAGCAAGTCAGCGCTAGGACCTCCCCCGGGCAGGCAGGCAGGTAAGGAAAAATCAGTCTTTTAGATATTAACTTTTATTTTACAAATTTGATTAGTAGGTACTTGAATCACATTTACATTTACAGCCTTATTCTATTCATATTTATTTTAATCATGTTTTTTATTTACCCCAAACCAAAAAAGACAAGAAATTGTATCTTGTGTATTCTTGAACTATTATTCTAAACTATTTGTTTCTTTCTTCACGCTTCATTTAAGTTGGGTGTACACTGTGCGATATTTGGCCCTTTTTTTCGTGCGTGTTTTTGGGAACGAGCGGAATTTTGGCTTATTCACTATTACTACTATGCACTATTGAAGTAGTTTGTACAGTGTGAGAACATGATTCATGAGCTTTGAACTTTTAAACCCTACGATTTGATTGTACAGTTTGAGCTGAGGTTGAGTAAAACGTTCTAAAATATCGCACAGTGAACTGAATTCCCGGTTTAAGGTTGATTAGGTGTTGTTATTATAAAATATTGCCATAATTTTAATACTTTTCTTCAGGCCAGGTTCACCCTCAGGCACCTCCAGTGATCGTGTCCCAGATCTCGTCTCAGTCGGTGACGCAGCCAAACCACTCAAACATCAAAGAGTACGAGCTCAAAGTGGGGATGGTGGTCCTTGGGAAGAAACGCACCAAGATCTGGCACAACGGGACCCTCGTCGCCATACAGCCGTCTGGAGGTGTGTGAGGCTATTTCTTAAATGGGCTTTAGATGCTTTTCCTGAATCTGCTCATGTGATGAAGTAGGATGTAAGGCTGGTGCACTGTGGCAAACCAGCTGCAATATGTTTTTTTTAATATAGAAATGTATTAACCTTATAATGTTAATTTTAAATGCTCTATTCCTCTTTTTTCTCTCTGAGCAGATGCTGTTGAAAAGTTTAAAGTGAAGTTTGATAAAGGCAAAAGTCTTCTCTCTGGGAATCACATCGCTTTCACCTTCAACCCAATCCTGGAAAACCTCTATGTCGGAGCTCGTGTTGTGGCCAAGTACAAGGACGGGAACTCCGAGTGGCTTTACGCCGGCATCGTTGCTGAAATGCCTAGCACCAAAAATCGTATGCGGTAAGCACATTAAATATTTTACACTATATTTATAAATGTGCTTTTTTTCTTTTGAATTTTAAACATATTGCACGTATTTTGAGATGTAGAGAGGAGGAAAGTGACACAGAGCTGAGAGAAAGAGAGGGAGGAGAGAGTTGCAGTGGAGATGAAGAAGAGAACAGCACCCAGAAAGACTTGTATATTTGTGGAGCAATCAGGCTCTCTGCTGGATTCATCCACAAACCAATGAAAGCGAGTCCCAGTGTGAGAAAGCCTATTTTAATGACACAGGCAATGGAAATAAATGGAACTAATAACATAAAATGTTAACCTTAAATAACAATATTAACCATTTAGGCTTTTATAGTGAGCTTTATTTGAATTTTATGGGCTACTGTGTAACCTCTTTAAGCTGCAGGGGGACGTGGGTTTATTTTTTATCCTCTCCGAGAGCACCAGAACATGTTTGAGAGGCTTTGCCTTACACAATTGTTTTAATGCTGTTTTGTAGGTTCCTGATATTCTTTGATGACGGTTATGCTTCGTACGTGGGATTGCGAGATCTCTTTCCAGTGTGTCGACCATGTAAGTGACAACTGTACAGCGCTCCAATTAATTATTACAATGACTAATAATCCCTTTGAAAAACTGTAAGCAAAAACATTCTAAATTCAAGAATGGAGGCAGCTGGAGGCAAAACTGAAGTGGAACGTAATGTGACTTTTATGGAAAAACTAGGATTCATTTCAGAATATCACAAACTATGAAAAATCAGACAATCTGGTAAATGAAAATCACTCATGATACATGTGAATGATTCAGAGCCCAGTTTAAAAACACTTACAATTGTGTTTTACATTATTTGTGTATTTGACAAGAGATCATGATTGACACTAAGCATTTTTACACAAATCCCTACAGAAAAGTTGAACCCACAACTTCATCTACAGCTGTATTACACATTTCATCATAAATTATACTGTTTGTGAAGCCCAAACACTAAATTAGGGTTAGAAAATGGTATTTTTAAAATCCTTCTTAACAGCAAAGCAAAGTAAATAAGATTTGTACCTTGAAAATTCAAATTGTTGTTTATTTTGTGTTATAATGTCAGAAACCAATACCAAAGTATTTAGGTCTGCTTGTCATTTAATCATTGTAAATATATTATGTTTCATTTTGCCTCCACTTGTCTCCATTACAGAATTTTGAACATTTTGATGACATAATTTTTGAAAGGTGTATAATCAACTACAGTTTCTAAATAATTTACTACTTCTTGATAAACTAGACTTCATAACGCAACTGTTGTAATTGTGCTAGTAATATTAGTAATTAACATTGTATAGTCTAAAATGATTATTGATTATTAAACTGTCATCAATGACCTAATTACCACTAGCCATTGGAACCCTTCTATTAAAGATTTTCTGACTTTGAGGATAATTGAAAACCATTTTTGACCCTTTTAACCTGTCGTAACAGTGAACCGCACTTGGGAGGACATTGAGGACGCCTCGTGCAGAGACTTCATTGAGGAGTACATCACTGCGTATCCCAGCAGGCCCATGGTGCTTCTGAAAGTGGGGCAGATCATTAAAACTGAATGGGAGGGCACCTGGTGGAAGAGCAGGGTCGAGGAGGTAGAAGGAAGCTTGGTTAAAATCTTATTCTTGGTAAGTTGTAGTACAATTCATTCTCAAACACAGTTAAGATCATTTTTAAGACTTTTTTTCAGAATTTTGACATTTTTTAGGTTTCAAATTTTATTACCTAAATCATGTTGAAAGTATCAGAAAAAATGTGTTTCTTGTGTGTAAAATGTGCCAAACTTTGAGCACTGATGGCATCTCTTGTGTGATCCCATCAATATGGAACTCTCTAAAATATAACTCTCTATTTCCTGTAATTTTGTACTTTGATTGACAGGACGATAAAAGGAGCGAGTGGATCTACAGAGGCTCCACACGTTTAGAACCAATGTTTAATCTGAGAATGACCACGGCCAACACACAAGAGAAGAAGCTGGCTGGACTGCAGAGGTCACGCCCCAATATGGGTAAACCACAAATCTTTCATATCTTTAATAGAATATTCCATTTGTAGTTTTTTTTCTTATTCAAAGTTTATTCAAATCACTGTAAACCCCTAAATCAATGTGCAGTTTTAATGTTTTAAAGGTCCCAAAAAAATAAAACTAATATCTCTGGAAAAGCCTTTAAATGTTCTTCAGAGGTGATGAGCGTAGCATTTCCTCTTACTGTCTATTTATAATCAGAAAAAAGAGGACAAAATCAGTTCACAATTTGGCATTGGTTTTGAAAATGATAGAAAACAGTTATTTTTTTGTAATTATACAATGTTAGAATATTACAACTGTTACTAATAACTTAATTTTGTCTGTACTCTGCAGGTGCTTTGAGGACTAAGGGCCCTGTGGTTCAGTACACCAGTGAGGGTGCAGTGGGAGCTTCTCCAGCCAAAGCTCCACAGCCCATCATAAACCCACCCTCACAAACCCAGATGCCCTCCCTTCCTACACTTATTACGCCTCCACAACTAATACAGCAAACTTCTCCACAAAAGACCCCTCAGCCTGCACAACCTCCGCGTGTCGAGTAAGTTTATTCAAAATTCATTTAACAATAAGTAGTGCTTTTATGATAAAAAAAAAACCAACAACTGTACTTCCCCTTATCACTGTAGTGTATGTTAAATAGTACTTTGCTTTTATCAATAACTAAATAGTTTGCCAATCATTTTGTAAAAGTTCTGAAAATTAGTTATAGTTGAAAGGTTTGTTTACAACCCGTTCTTTTGAATTTTATTTAAGAACGGAAAATAATAAAATGGGACAATGGTTTGTTATTTCATTATTCTATTTAAGTGGATCCATAAAAATAAGGTCAGATCTGCGGTGCGGCTGATCCACTGCGTATCTCCCATATCCACTCAGGACCCTTTTTGGATCCACTTTCAGAATTTATCTGCCCTGGATCTGCTGCTAATCTGCTGCGTATCTGTGGATTATATCATTAGAAGCATAAAGCTGCTTCAGATTTAATATTGATCCACTAAATCCACACAAGCAGCATTTGCATTATAAATAAAGCATAAAAACACCTTTTACAGCAAGTATCACAACCAGGATGTAGAGGCTTAAATTTAAAAAGCAATTAAAAGTTGGATCAATGATATTCTAACATTAAATCTCATTAGTTAACAAAATAAGTAAAAAGTAAGATCTTTCACTGAAAGCCTGAAGCACCATCTCAAGTCCCATAAGAGGAAGTACTGACAAAGTCCGATCTGACTCTAAACTAAATCCTCCCTGTCAGAAGCCATGAAAAGTCCTTAGGCTGAGTGCAGGGCTCCTGAGGGGGGCGCTCTGCAGAAGGGCTGTTCATCTGGGGAAAACAAAATAAGTTTTGGTCAGCTAATGTGAGTTATTGTTACAAGTTTGGCCTTTTATTATGTAACATTACTGTATTAAGGCACCGACATGAGTGCACTTTAGTCTAAGAGCCAACACTCAACACAAATAATGATTATCTGTGGTTAAAAATACAACCAGTTCAAACACTGGGCTCACAGACGCTCCACAGCCGAGGGGAGAGCGTCAGGAACTGAGCCTGAGAGCAACGACTAATGTCCACGGAGCAAAGCCACAACTCTGTGATCCTAAAATATATATGAATATAAGTAGCATCATATAAATATCATATTTTGACTGTGATCTACCTCAAGAGATGGAAATTTCCCGACTCGCGACCTCGCATCATCTTCATCTACAATCTGGCTGCCTGTCGCTAACTTTATCACTACTGCACTCGTCAAAACTGATAAAGCACACAATTACAGAAGTTTTAATTTAATGTTATGTCATTAATGTTTTAATGTTATTGTGTAAATTTATCACAACTAACACACTATATTTTCTAGCAGCAGAACTCCCGGGGCAAATAAATCAGAGAGAATAAAATAAAAGGCTTGATTGTTTTTGATTGGTGTTATTTGAAATAAACTTCAAATTAACTATTGGGAATGGGAATAGAGGTCAAAATCTGTTCTTTTTGTTAGGCACTAAAACGGAATAATTGGAATTGAAAAGAATGAATGGTACACGGACCTTGAAATTATGATAAATTTAAAGCATTATTTTTGTACTGTCCAAAATTTCAGATTTTCAAACAGCAATTAAGCAACTGATCCATTAGACAAAGTAAAACAATAATAATTTCAAAATATAAAGAGTCAGACACAGGGGCTTGGAAAAGTGGGTTGTGTGTCTCTACATGGTGGATGATCAACTTTATTGTCTTTTAATAACCATTTTTGCCATGAATTGGAGCATAAAATGACCAAAATGAAAATGTAACTGGTTTGTATCTGTCTTGTTTTTAAAGTTCGAAGCATCAGATGGCAAAGAAAAGCACGTCTCCGTTTGTCCCTGGTGTTGGAGGCACTCATGCCTCTAAAGTTTTACAGTCTCTGTCTCTGTCCAACACTCCCAGCCTCTCAGGGTAAGTCCACTATGAGTACAAGTTAAACACAGCTCATAGACGTTGGAACTGTGATAATAGTCAATAAAAAATGGGTTACAAGAAAATTATTTTAGGACAATAAATGGGGTATAAAGATCTGCGATAAAAATGTAAAAAAAAAAGCTGCAAAATCAGATGAAAAAATAATAACCTGAAGAGAAATCCTTCAAAGAGAATATAAGATAAGACCTTTGTGAAGGTGAAGGGACATCTTATATTCACCTTTGTGTTTCTTTTTACAGCCAAAATGTTAAAAAAAAGCTGCAAAATCGGATGAAAAAATAATAACCTGAAGAGAAATCCTTCAAAGAGAATATAAGATAAGACCTTTGTGAAGGTGAAGGGACATCTTATATTCACCTTTGTGTTTCTTTTTACAGCCCAGACTTTTTTTTTAATGCAATAGTTGAACCTCACATGAAATATTGAAAGATTACCTTGTGTTTGTGATGGGGATAATCTTGCAAAAATATTAAAACTTGAATATATTTTAATATATACATTAGATAATTAAGTTATAAAGATACTGTACTTGATTTTTACACTTTGAAGAATGTGAAAAGCAGTTTACAGTGGTCCAAAGTTACCCTCACTCACTTTATCCATTCTAAGCACCATAATTATTCAATAAAATGTAAAATGTTTCATAATTAGACGTAAACAGCACACATGTGTCAAAAAAGGCTTTTAATGATTCACACTGTTAAACTTTTATTTGACCTTATCTCCAGGTCAACACTGTTAAGTCCTCCGGCCGTGTACCAGCGCCCTCAGCCCATCCTGCCCTCCACTGCCCTGAGCCACGCAGTCACCTCCATCCCCCAGGAGCCCTCCTACCGCGCCCCCTCAGATCGCATCTTCTATTTCGCACACACCTGTCAATATTCCTGCCTCAATAGGGTCAGACCCACAAAAGTGGACTTTTACAGAGGAAAGAACCCCCTCCTCGTGCCGCTGCTGTACGACTTTAGACGTATGACCGGGCGCCGTAAAGTTAATCGAAAGGTATGTCTCCTGATATCTAAGTCTGACCAAGTCCTAACCCTAACAATGTTTCATTACAGCACTATTAACGATAAAAGGCAATAAGGGCAACATAATCACCTTTATTAGTGTATTGAAAGAAACACATTTTCAAACTGGGACCTTCTAAAATAACCACCTGACACCTGAACTGAGTGGCAAAACATTTAAAATGGGGTCATTGTATTTACCTGGGTGGTTATTGTGTTGTTTGACATAATATCACTACCTCATACTGTAATTTCAATTGATTTTATTTCAAAATCATTTCTTCAGTTCTCCTTCTATCCCATTCTGTAGAAAATAAAAATGTTAATAAAAAATGTGTTCCAGCTATTTCTCAACAGGCTAAACAATCAGGGATAAAAACATTACTTTTAATACATATTAATTATTAGTTAAATAAATATGTTCACTCTTTGTCATCCAAACTGTATTTCTCAAGTAATTTGACAAATGTTTCACACATTATAGGTTTGTGAGATGTAAAGTATTCTAACTGTAATAGTACCGGTGTTTTTGATTTAGTAGCTTGTGATCAAAATAGTATAATATAATTATTAGTTAAATAAATATGTTCACTCTTTGTCATCCAAACTGTATTTCTCAAGTATTTTGACAAACAAATGTTTCACACATTATAGGTTTGTGAGATGTAAAGTATTCTAACTGTAATAGTACCGGTGTTTTTGATTTAGTAGCTTGTGATCAAAATAGTATAATATAACTATATAACTAATCAGTTGGTCCAGCTATATAAGGGTCAATGACATAAGGAATTCAACATGTAAATTTTAAAATTAAATTTCTGTTTAACTTTTTCAAAATTTACAATGTCAGATCCTTAAATCTATATTTGACAATTATATTAAGCATTTTTAGTGTTTTTTATGTACATGAATTGGCTACAACCTTAAAAAATGTCATGTGGTGTAACTGAGAATAACCTTAAAATGGTTTTATTTTCTAAAACATGGTTGGGATATTAAGTTCTCAGTCATATGAACATGATATTGATATTGGAAAACATGAAAACATGATATTTGAAAAAATGGACACACTCGACAATATTTGTTTGTATATTATGGGGAAAATATTGATTCAAAAAAGCTAAAATTTCATGTGGGATGACAAAACTCTTCAGAAAATATGAGAAAAAAGAAAGAAAATGCATTTGATTAGATTTCGAGTCATTTTAAAGAAGTTTAAAAATCATCAGTTAAGGGCGGACAGTCCTTAACTGAACATTTTAACACTTAACATTTTAACACAGGAACATTTTAACACTTTAAGTACAAAAACATGCAGAATAATCATGTCATTGACCCATAAATATTGTGACCTTCTCTAAATTCGCCTTCTTTCCTCAGATGTCGTTCCATGTGATTTATAAAGCCCCGTGTGGGTTGTGTCTGAGGACCATGGCAGAGATCCAGAAGTACCTTTTCCTAACATCGTGTGACTTCATCTTTCTGGAGATGTTTTGTTTGGACCCCTATGTTCTGGTGGACAGGCCGTTCCACCCTCAGAAATCCTGTTATTACATCCCCGACATTACCCGAGGCAAAGAGGACGTGCCCCTGTCCTGTGTGAACGAGATGGACTCCACGCCCCCTCCCAAAGTCAAATACAGTAAGGAAAACTACACCAGGAATTATCAAGTTCAGTGGCATTTATTTGAATCTAAAAATATCCATAAAGGTAAAGAAAATAGCACATACTGTACGTAATATTGTTCAGGTATTTGAGCAAAATCAGTATCAAAGCTTATGACAGTCAGCATCTATTCATTTTATTTTCCATCTGTCTCTTTATGTAGACTTTTTCTGGACCATGTAAAAATAAAACGTAATTCTCTTAAATTCATGGAGGTAAATGCATAATGGTACAGTTATATTCTGGTCTTGTTTGGTGGAGGAAACCTATCATGGAAAAACAGAGATTACCAACATTTTATTTCGTTAATAAATTAGCCTCGTGGCCTTTTTTTCAGAGTAAAATGGTAAGTACGTGTCCTATTATTTGTATTAAATGATTACAATCAAAAAATCATCAGTTCATAAGCTGTATTAAAGGTCCTGCGTTTTGTTAAATGTGTATATTTATTCATTTATTCATTTATTTTGTTCAGTTTTATTTTTTATTTGCACCTCTTGGTCTAATTTCATATGGGGAGGTCATCTTCTTCCGATAACTCCATTATAATAACCATGCCATGCATTTGCTGAATATTTTGTCTTTTTACATTTAAATCCTGGTAAAGGCTACATATATTTGCATGTGCCACTTACAAAGATCTTTGCTTTTCCTTTTTTTTTAGGTAAAGAGAGAATTCCTGAAGATGGCGTCTCCATTAACACCAGTTCAGAGTTCCTGGTTGGATGTAACTGTAGTGATGGATGCCAAGACAAGTTAATACCTCACACTTAACTCCTTTATACTGTTCCTTTTCTCCATTCTCCTTTCTCTGATTGTTTCTCTTTTGTTTTTGTAGATCCAAATGTTCCTGTCACCAGCTCACCCTGCAGGCGACGGCGTGTACTCCAGGGGGACAGGTCAATCCAAACGCAGGATATTTGCACAAAAGACTTGAAGAATGTTTGCCCACCGGGTAAGATATTATTGGGCTGAGAATCACGGTCATGCAAGTTACATTTGGGGTAAAATTTAGTTGCATATTCAAAACTTTAGACTCACACTTGCATTCAGTATTTTCTTTTTACTATGAATTATATATGAAGTAAGATATATGGAATTGAAAAAAAAAACAAAAAACTTAAGTAACTATAGACAAAGCAAAGCGTGGCTAATTTGAGGATTTGAATTTAAAATATATAAAAAGTGTTCACGTTTTTTTCTTTTCTACATAAATCCATACATCTTAGGTCATATATTCTTCTGCATGTTTATAATAAGAGGGTGTGTCCAAACTTTTGACTGGTAGTGTATGTAATAAAAGCTTATGTTAAGATTTACCCAATAATTATACAGTTAGTAAGTTTCAGAACCACATTGCCAAAAGTGCATTAAACTAAAAAGTTAGTTTGTCCCCCTAAAATGGCTTTATTTATCAGTTTTAGGAATTATACATGTTATTTATGGGTAAATAGTTGTTGCATTTTCTTTTTAATTTTAGGTATTCATAAAGCATTGGGCTAAGAATCAAAACTGTGTTAAAGTTATTTGAGGTAAAATGAGGTTGGAAGCTTATTGAGTGCTATAATTTTAAAATTTGTAATGTTTTCACAATAATTATAAAGTAATAAACTAAAATTTAAAATTTAAAATTTAAAATTTGGCGGCACGGTGGCTGAGTGGCAACACTCATGCCTCACAGCAAGAAGGTTGCGGGTTCGATCCCCGGGTCGCCCGGGCCTTTCTGGCTATAATTTTAAAATTTGTAATGTTTTCACAATAATTATAAAGTAATAAACTAAAATTTAGTTTCAGAACCATAATATCTAAAGTGCATTTAACTACTATAGAATTAGTCTGTCCTAAAATGGATTTATTAACAAGTTTTAGGATTTTTTTTTTGTAGTTTTTTGTGTTAGTAATTGACAGCGATAAGTTATTTTCCTGTAACAGGTGTATGGTTAAATAGCTTTTTACAACAGAACATGGATTGTCACTTTGAGCTCTTTTAATTCTCACCCTTCTGTTACTTTCACATTGTCATCACTTTCCCTGTTGAAGCATAATGCAAAACTGAAAAACATGTTCACCAAACTGTTGTCCTTGTTTTTCCTCAGGATTTATGAGTGTAATAAGATGTGCAAGTGTTCCCGACAAATGTGCACGAACAGACTGGTGCAGCATGGTCTCCAGGTCCGTCTGCAGCTTTTCAAAACAGAGAACAAAGGCTGGGGCATCCGCTGCTTAGACGATGTGGCAAAAGGCTCATTCGTTTGTATTTATGCAGGTAAGAAGCCAAAACATTTTACACAACAATGTTTATATTGTCGTTGATGGATCATGATTTTATGTTTAATTACTTTTAATAAGGAAAAAATTAAATAAGAACATTTACATCTACATTAACAAGACTGGATTAACTGCAGATGGAGAAAATATAAGATGGAGAAAATATAAGGAACAACGTATCGCTCAATAAACAAGATTTAAATAGCATTTTACAACATGTGTTATATCTGTGTGAAAACTGTTCATTCAATCCAAGTGACCATTTCCATTTCTACTCAAAGGAAAAATATTGACGGATGATTTTGCGGACAAAGAGGGTTTGGAGATGGGGGACGAGTACTTTGCTAATCTGGATCACATCGAGAGTGTGGAAAACTTCAAAGAGGGATATGAAAGCGAAGCTCACTGCTCCGACAGTGAAGGAAGCGGCGTGGATGTGTCCAGAATGAAAGTCCAGTCGTCTGCTGTGACGTCCAGCCTGGCGGGACGAGGAGCACAGAAAGGTACAACTTCACTGACAACGTCTGGACTACAGTGTGACTTAACCCAAAAGCTGGACCTGGACTAGAGATTTAGTCAGATAAGGCCTAATTAAAAAACAATCTACATCGATATTGGAACTAAAATGTGACTTAACCCTAAACTAAACCTGTGATAGACCAGGACCAGTACTAGAGCCGGTCCAAACAACATCTACATCAGGACTACACTAGATTTAGTCAAATAATTGTTTAAGGCTGCCACTCACTACAGGAGAATTTGCCCGATTTAGGCTGCGATTTGTTTCGTGTGCAGTTTTGAAGCTGCTCCTCGTGTGTTTGGTGTCATTGTGAGTCTGAGCTGCTGTGTCAGGTCAAAACCATCAGACATCAGCAACGCTACGATAACAGCCGATAAAACAGAGCGTCAGGAGCTGACGGAGTGACAAATACAGAGGTGCACGATACAAACTCAGAAAATAACTAAAATTATTATTACTCACCTCTCATAAAGTTGTAAATTGAAGCTGCAGCTGCAGTCTTTGTGATCGGAGATTTAAAATCTCATAATTTTCCTCTCTCTCTAATGTGCTTTTTGTTGCATGTTTAAAAATTGTGAGACCAAAAATCCTGTAGTGTGTGGCGGCTTTTAGTCTGGTTTTAGTCAACAATAATATCATACCAATGTAGAAAATATATCATTTTAAATTTTAACTGCACTAAATTGTATTGCATTCATGTTTATGGTCTGATTTGAGATTTAAAAGTGCAACTTTAATCCAACAAATACATTTTGTTGGATTATTGGTCCTCAATTTGGTGGCCAGTATGCAGTTTTACTTATAGTTTTATTGTTATTACTTTTTACTTTGTTGTAAAGTTTTAATCAATAAAAAATATTACACTGACAAAAATTGACCAGATGAACCCAGACACCAGCCCCTGAGTCTTTTGTTCTGTTTGTTTCATTTCTTTTATTTGCTCCATTTGTTTTATTTGCAGGTAAAGACTTGAGCTCGTCTGGAGACAGCAGCGACGGGAACGATAAGGATTCAAAGAGCGACGACGAGAGCGACAGTTCAGACGATACTTTTGTGAAAGATAATTACTTCAACTCCAGCTCAGTGTGGAGGAGCTACACCACCCGCCAGGCTAAAGGCAAAGAGGGTGAGACTCTGTGCTTAATCACTGTCTTATGTCGCATGTCATTACCAGAACTTATTCCTGGTTTATGAAATGTGTTCAATGACGTTTTCTGATTCTTATAATTGTGGTCATTAATGTCAAAGATTAAGATTTAGAAGAAGAAGTAGTTTTTCCTTGTAACCATTATGTATAGAATAATAATACAAACTTTTTTTTGCTCCGTTCTTGAATATGAGACACTGTAATCACAATCTTTTATTTCTGAACTTCTGTTGATATTTCAGGGAGTCAGGACAGTAAAGACGAGATGAACTCGAAAAAAAACAAAGGAGCACAAAACAAACCCCCATCGATGCCCGAGGAGACGGGGAAGAGCAAAGTGGCCTCATGGCTCACCAGCCAAGGCCTTAAGAAGGTAACAGTTTTGTACAATGCCAATATAATGTGGAAATAGCTGCAAATTATTCTAAATGCTTCTATATAGAGTTACATCTCAAGGGGCTTATCCTACAAACAAATAAATTCAAGTATTAAAAAGCTTTACTCATAGGTACAGTGTGTGTGTCATGTCAGTTGTAAAATAGTCGCATTTGAAAGTATTGCAGTATTTTTATTTCAGTTTCTAGCATTTTTTTTGTCCTAAATTAACCATACTTTTTCATGAGCAGATCTGGCTATGTAGATCTTAGTAATTCCCTGTTTAAACTTTTAGGATAAATATTAATATTCTTTGCAACAGCAGTCTAGTGTCTGTTTAAGTGTTTAAATCTTTTTTGTTTGTTTCTTCTGCAGGATTCTGGAGACGGCAAAAGGTGTGTTACATTATTGATAAAGCACGATAAGGAAAATATCTAAATGTTGTGGTAGTTGCGTGAGTTTTAATGCATTTGTTTCTTGCAGTGAAGTGAAGCCTGACGCCAAAAAGCAGGATGTCATGACTCTGTCGGACAGTGACGACGTTCAGACCATCAGCTCTGGGTCGGATGAAAAAGAGAAGGAGAAAATCAGTGAGTAGAAATGAAGTTTGTTCATTTACAGATTTTTTTTGGAGGAGGCATTGACGTAGATAAGTAACAGTAAAATGTTTCAAATAAAAGTCACTTGTGCCATAATGGTCTTGATACAAATATAAGGGACACACTGTTCTTTAGTCATGATGTGTGATTCACTTTGATTCATTTCCAGT
>KN519028.1:31310-53832 GCA_000787155.1 Scartelaos histophorus
TGACCAAGAAGCAGGTCGCTGTCAAATCCACCAGAGGAATCGCCCTGAAGACGAGTCACGGGATGATGGTGAAGACGGCGGGGGGCGGGGCCGAGGCCACGGGCGGTCAGGGAGGAAAACAACAAACAGCAGGGGGTAAAGACAGCGGCCCCCGAAACACCCGCTCCTTCTTTGATGGAGAGGAGTCCTGTTATATCATCGACGCCAAGCTCGAAGGCAATCTCGGGCGTTACCTCAATGTAAGTCACATGCTGTTTTATGATATTCATTATGCAGAATTACAGAACTGTTTAACTTGGCTGGATGTCTGCTGCCTACTTGTCTGCATGGAGATGTTATTGCTCTGCCTGGGAGCTCCACAATACGGAATAAAATGGGTCTATTTTGCATTTAAATTAAATTAAATTCTTACTGTGAGCAAGCCTGTCCACAGTTTGGACTTGTAACTTGCCCTGATTGTGTTACCTCTTATTTCCATGGATTGTTCAGAGTTCCCACAGTCATAGAAATCCTGAAATAGTCATGGAATTTTTGTATCCCTTTCACGCAACTATAGGATTTTGTTAAGTTATCATTAGGCTATTTTGATTATTTCCGAACGTATGTGTCAGCCGCTGCAACAGGAATGTGACTCATGACGGGGAAGTTGTCTCTACTGCCCCCCACTGGCTGTGGTCATCGGCAGACAAGTGGAAAGGGTTAACATTTCATATTTAGCCCTAAAAGTCTGTTAAATTCTGCACATGTAGAGCGCTGTCATAGAAGATTCACTTATGGTTATGAAAAGTTTAGAAATTGTGTTTACCGTATTTTTCGGACTATAAGGCGCATCTAAAATCATGACATTTTCTCAAAAATCAACAGTGGCCTTATAATCCAGTGGCCTTATGTATGACCTTTGGTTGTGTTTAACCTCCAACCGATTTGATGTTGTCCACATTAGTCTAATAACGTATTAGTGGGCGAGTCAGGAGGAGTAATATGTTGGCGACATATAGGGCGACTGTGCAACATACCGGTAGTTCTGCCGTGTGCTGTACAAGGACCCAAAATGCACCTGTTAAGAGACATGCACCATGCAGATTTCAGGTTTTGTATTTTAGTGTTAAAACTGAACAATGTTGAGAGGGATCCGGGCATGTTTGATGCCCAAATCACCAACTGTTAAACTTGTATTTTTGTGTTAGCTACAACTGAGAGTTATTGTAAATTACCTGAATAAAGATCGATTTATCCGACACACGCTTTGTTTCGTTTACTGCGCCTTATAATCCGATGCGCTTTATAGCCTGAAAAATACGGTAATGACTTACTGTGGAACATTCCAGTCAAAGCAATAATATCTTCATGGGGACAAGCAAGTGTGTGACCCTCAACCAGAAGAGTTACGTAGTGCACCTTTAACATAGAAATCAAAACAACAGCTATGTGTGTGAGTAAGAAGGCACAAATCTTAAACCCCAGCTAATACAAATGTGAGATAGATGCATGGATAGACAGATAAACTGTTCGTTCTCTATATATCTAATCCTGCCTCTCACTTCTCTCTCTTTATTGTGTCTTATAGCACAGCTGCAGTCCAAACCTTTTTGTCCAGAACGTGTTTGTGGACACACACGACCTGCGCTTTCCCTGGGTAGCATTCTTTGCCAGCAAGTGAGTGACACTGTTCAGCTTTTTAGACCGGGCCCAACAAGATAATAATAAAAAAATCATAGTCTAGTATTGTCATATGTGTTATAATGTCTTAATCTCAGATAGGCCTATAAACTCTATCAACTCTATTGGAGATTTTTGAAAGAAATTTCCAAAATAGATATCTACAAACATTGAAACTTAATCATTATTTGTTTGGGAATGGACCACAAACCTGCAGTATTAATCTCATGGCTTAAAGTCCTGTCATCAACATCTTTAGGAGTTGGATAATTGCACCACTTTCTGAAGCTATTGTGAAGAAATAATTCCACCTTTCTTCATATGCGGTGACAGAGAAGACACTGAACTTTGTGGCAGTTTTAGTAATTACATATTTAATTAAATATATTAATGATAAACCAGCTCGATCTGCAGTGGAGTTTTGCATGGGAAAAAAGCAAAATCATATTGTGTCATCATTTATTTTGGGAAGCTCGTTGGAATCTGTCGTGTGTAATGGAGACGGGGCAGGCAAATGGAATAGTTATGATGTAGATGCATAAATATAACATGATTTGATATCTTTTTCTAATAATAAAGCTGACCTCATATTTATTTATTGATTCCATGATTCTTATGGTGCATTAGTAATTTTGCCTCCCGTCCCTCCCCTGCATTTGCAAATAAAGCCTCTGGGGGGCACTGACTCGTTTTAAATTCCCAAATCACCTTTTTATTCAGAATATTTTACTTTTACACACAGCATTTTCTCACATTTTAGTTTCAAGCTCCAGCAGTTTAATTTCCTTGCTCACTGACCTGTGAAGTGATGTGTGAAACTGTCTCTTTATAAATAATTGTTTTTAAGTGGTTTGACTTTACAGGTTGACGATATACAGATACAAATGGATATTATTCTTATTTGTTGTTTTGGAGATATGCAAAACTACAATATTGAGTATGTCATATAATTAAAACTATTAATATTTACCTAAAAATGACACTGAAACACCTAGTCTAATCTCCAAAACAAGGGTAAAAATTGATATTCCTGTCGTTTTGTGGTTCATTTTATGGTTTATTTAGATTTTTTGCGATAATTTAACCTCAGCCAGCACATTTACATACACATTTTGGCACATTCCTGATATATAGTTGAAATATTGTGAGACAAATATTGAGACAATGCTATAGATATTGGGATATTTCAGGTTTTTCTCATCCAAAAACATTTTATTGCATAGACTGCAGTTACATGCACGCTCAAAATGGGATTATAATCTGATTTTTTGAGTTATAACACTATAAAAAGGGTCCAGGGTTAAAGGCTCATATTATGCTACTTTCTGATCTATTTTATAATGTTATTTCCTCATCAGAAACGTGCTCGGAGTTGTGTTTTGTTTCATTCATATATGTTTAAACACACAAAACCTGCATAAACATATTTAGACAAGACTCTCAGACAGAAAACAGTCCACCTTGTGATGTCATGTGGTAATACAGGAAGTGCTCCAGATCTGGATTTGCCCATTTTTACTCTATACATCTCTCTCCTCTAAGGTAGATGTCAACTTGAACACTACCACTTCATGACATCTCAAGGTGGAACAGAGCATTTTGAGCTTTGGAGATGTTGCCAGACTCATAATAAAGGATCAGTTAGACATGAATGAAACAAAGCACAAGTCTAAGTAGGTTTTTGATGAGGTCATGACATTTTAACACATGTTGAAGCTCTTAAGAGTTAATTTTGACCTTTAAATAATCTTAAAGGTCCAGAAAACAGTTCATTTTGATGTGTCTGTGTTAATTTGTACGTGACAAATAAATCTAATCCATCTTTGACTTGTTTTGCAGGCGTATCCGAGCAGGCGCTGAGCTGACGTGGGACTATAACTACGAGGTGGGCAGTGTGGAGGGCAAAGTGCTGCTCTGCTGTTGTGATTCTCCAGAGTGCAGAGGGAGACTACTGTAACCAGCTCTACCTACAGGAAGCTCTTGTATTATATTTTATTATTTAGATTCATCATGATTTTTAGTACATTTATGTTGTCCTTATTTTATACAAAACGGTCTTGTGTCTCTCAATGTTTTTTTTTTTTTTCATTTCTCCTGAATAATAAAGATATTTCAGTGAACCTTTGTGACTGGTGAGTGGCTCTGTTTTATTTTTGTTGATACTTAGACCAGGCAACAAACTCCAGGCTGGGTGTGATTGGCCTGATTCTCCTGTGATCCACTAATCAGTTTGTGACAAACTGTAAACATCAGACTGATACATTTTGAAGTTCTGCCATTTTGTTACAGTTCTGTCCACAGCAAAAGAGCAGAAATTAACTTGACATTTTTGAAAAATGTTTTACTATCCGGCTGTACTGAGGCGACACTCTGGATGCTTTTCGACTATTTGGTAAGTTTATAAATCTGCACGGACCTGATTTTTACATGTGTGCGTCATAGAGTTAAGTCTGGGAAAAGCGTCAGCCATTCGGCCTCTGGACTTAAACAGTTTTCAGTCTGTGCTCATACATTAGTCGGTAATTTACTTGGTAAAGATCGATTAAATTATTCCATGAAATGACCAATAAGGGGAAAATGTGGCAGCAGAATCCAGCATCACTCTGGGAAAAAGGTGGGCCTTATGCGCACATGTTGGAACATGCGCCATTTTACGCGCGTCTGGCGCAGATGAGGTGGGGCAGCGCTAAACTAACACTTTATTACAGAACCAACCCAAAGCATTGAAAATAACTACTGATTAAATTATAGATTATTTTAAATTGGCTAGTTAAGACCTGCAGGGATCACATGTATGAATAGTGCTGGAATGTGATGTGAATCATTTTCTTTGTCAATACTTCTTCAACTTAAATGCTGCTTTCTTTAGCAACATCATTTTGTTCTAAAATGTTGAGTATTTTGTAGCACAACAGGAGACTGAGGAGTTCAGTCTTACCCTCAGGACTCTGTGTACTCTGTGTAGTAGAATCATGTGTATTTTTCAGGCTGGTGGCCACAAAGGGCATCAGAGTCACTCGCCGGGATTTCCTCAAAGTCAATGTGACCAAGACGTGGTGAGTTTTACTTTCATATCACTTATTAAACTGCGCTCATAGTGGAGCTCATAGTGGAGCTACACTGCAGGCTTCAGTGTGGCACATTTATGTTTACACTGAGGGTCAGGACTAAATCCAGACAGAAAGAAAATGAGAAATATTGGAAGAAAAATAGACTAAACCAGGACTCAACCAGCCAGTTACACAAACTTTCTTAACCAGGAGTATTCCATATGAAAGCACTTTACAAGGAGCTACTGGAAATGATTTCAGATGGAAACAAATGAAATGGCAGCTCTTTGGATAGGTCTATTTTATATAATATATTTTTCTGTCTCAAATGCATTGTACTTTTAAGAATGTTTCTCACAGAAAATTGCAGAATAAGAGGGTTTATGTGAGACATTGTTGCTATTCAAGACCAATCAAAGCTGCAATCGTCAAGACTGACCCAAGTGCATCACACAGACCCGGTTACCCCCCCAAACCTTTTGCATTTCCTGTACACATATTGTTTGTTTATATTTCTATTATTGACTGTACATGTACAGTGATGACATCATGGATTACCTGCTGGAGCGTGTGGAGCCCCCTAGAGTCGACCTGCCGCGACCGCGCTTCTCCCTGTACCTGTCCTGTCAGCTCCAGTACGGGGTCATCCTGGTTTACCACCGCCAGTGTGTCATTCTGCTGGGTATGACCGTTTCTATCATACTGGTGCCTAGTTAAAGAGCAGACTCATAATAGTTATGTATGTTTTCCAAGTATTTCATAATAATAATGATAATAAAACACACTTAATTAATTAAATGCCTGATACATGTGTTGGTCTAGTTAATGCTCAGTATCTCTATAATTACTGGGCCTATTCACATAAAACAGAAACAGCTACAAAAGCCCAAATTAACTCTAATTAAACGAATGAACTAAAACAAATAGGCCTTTAGTAATTAAATCAAACTATCAGAGTTATTCTATCACGCAGGTTTTCAAATGAGCTGATGGATTTAAAACATATAACTAAATTAATCTTTGAAGCCGATTACCTGTGATTATAGTTTCATCCGTTTTGTCTATCTGGGTATTTTTAATTTAAATGTCTTTTTTGTCCATCTTTTGACCATTTCTCCATTTTTACACAATTCAACTCTAGACTGAAGCTATTATAAAACCGACCATTTGTCTTTCCAGAGGAGACCCAGTATGTGGTGGACTGGTTACTGAAGCAGAAAACAGCTCAGAGGAATGATATGGACGACCACAGCAGGTCTGACGGTGGATAAATCGTGAACTGAATCCATTTGGTAAAGCTCCGTCATCAGTTATAACTCACGGTTTGTTTGTGTTCAGGTCGGCGCCGCTCGTCAAGGATGCGCTGTCCTTGATGGAGGAGACAGAGGGCGCCCCTGACCCCCTGTTTGGGCAGATGTACATGCAGGAGGAGCTGCCCAGCCCCACGGCCCTGCTGCAGGTCCATATACAACACTGATTATACACAAACAGACACGTACAGAGGTTTTCATTAAAGAAGAAATGCAAAGAGAAATTTCAGTTTTACAGCTGTTTTAAATATGGTAATTTTATTATGAAATGTAAAATGATAATTAATGTAACAGATAGTTGTATAATTCTTATTTAAAGACCCACAGGACTTTGGTTGTTTTAACATTTTTCTTCCAAGTTAAAATAAGATAGAGGGCAGGTAAGAGCTTTAAGGCTGGAATGATTATGTCAGTATTATTTATAGTATAGTATAGTATAGTATAGTATATATTCTTCGGATATTTACAATGCCAGGTATGAATAAATCTATGTTTAACATTTATATTAAGCATTTTTTTTTTTTTTTTATGTACATGAATTGGCAACGACCTTAAAAATGTCATGTGGTGCGACCAAGAATAACTTTAAAATTGCTTTATTTTCTAAAACATGGTTGGGATCTTAATCTAAATTCTGCGTAATATGAACATGATATTGATATTTTATAAAAATGGACACACTTGGACAATATTTTGAGGAAGTGGCCGGGGTGAAGGAAGTCTGGGAGTCCCTGATGCCCCCGAGACCCGGAGAAGAGGAAGAAGATGAACCCAGGACCTACTGCACCAGCGTCGAGTCTGACAGTGGGTTCAAGGATTTCAGCCCGATACCTAATGGCAGTGAGATGCTGAAAATATGCCAAAAGAAAAAAAATAAATTTGATTAGATTTAGTGTCATTTTAAAGAAGTTTAAAAAGGCGGACGGTCGCACCTCATGAACATTTGAACTTTTTAAGTACAAAAAACATGCAGAATAACTCATGATTTCTGAAAAAATGATTTGGTTCCATAGAGGTCAGAGGTACTACAGGTATGTGGGGAATTATTATGAAATTTGAACCTTTTTAACTGAAGAAGATCACGTCATTGACCCATATTCACCACTTCTACATGTACGGGTACAGGTTACAGGTTATAAACTCAAAGGCGGCTGTAGATTAACTTTGTTTGTGCTTGTTTTTGTAAGTTATTGTACTTTATACATTACACAGGGTCATTTTAGGGACAAACCTCGCTCACATCGTCCACGTCGTGATCCACCTGAAGCCACTCGCTCTTCTCCTGTCGAAGATGCACTTGACACAGGCAGGAAACATTTACATTATTTTTGCTTCACTTTTAACTATGTCATGTGAAGTAACTTGTGGCTTTACTTTTGATGTTGGGGGAGAGAATAAAAGTTAATTAGTCACATTTTCCCAACTATAACAGTTTTGGGATTGATTAGAGTAATTATTAATCACTGTGCACATTTGGTTACATAGACTTATTTGGCTTTGACAGCTAAAGGACCACAGCCATCCACTCTAAATGTGTTTAGATCCAGACAGAGGGGAGTTTTTTAAGCACAGTTTCATTATTTGATGTCTCTCCTGGAGGTTTGTGCAGATGGTTAAAGTGAGATAATCTTTTGTTTTTCCTCAGGGCTCACAGCATCTCCAGACAGCATCACACTGCGGGAGCCAGAGCCGCTCTCCGTGCCCTTCACAGAGGTATCATTTGTTAAAACTGCTGCACTGTGTAACTTTTCTGGTTGGGAGTCTGCTGCATGTTAGATTAGTTTAATAAATCAGTGGAAATTTATCTTTTAGAAGTGATGCAACAAACAACAAAGAAAATGATGTGAAATTTATGTTATTTGTTGTTCTAATTTACCGTATTTTTCAGACTATAAGGCGCATCTAAAATCATGACATTTTCTCAAAAATCAACAGTGGCCTTATAATCCAGTGGCCTTATGTGTGACCTTTGGTTGTGTTTAACCTCCAACCGATTTGATGTTGTCCACATTAGTCTAATAACGTATTAGTGGGCGAGTCAGGAGGAGTAATATGTTGGCCACATATAGGGCGACTGTGCAACATACCGGTAGTTCTGCCGTGTGCTGTACAAGGACCCAAAATGCACCTGTTAAGAGACATGCACCATGCAGATTTCAGGTTTTGTATTTTAGTGTTAAAACTGAACAATGTTGAGAGGGATCCGGGCATGTTTGATGCCCAAATCACCAACTGTTAAACTTGTATTTTTGTGTTAGCTACAACTGAGAGTTATTGTAAATTACCTGAATAAAGTTCGATTTATCCGACACGTGTTTTGTTTCGCTTATTGCGCCTTATAATCCGATGCTCCTTATGTGTGGACAATGACACAACTGACATATTATTTGATACTGCGCCTTATAATCCGGTGCACTTTAAAGCCTGAAAAATACGGTATATATGAAATGTATATGTAAATGTAAATAATTTGTTTAGCTGCACAAATAAATGACTTATTGTTGTAGTTTAACATAAACTTAATGTTGTTTCCTGTTAGTTTGAAGGGATGGAGTTAGCGGATCTTCCCAGTACTATTGACTTACTGATGGCTGAAGCTGATCAATTTCTAGAGGGTCGGTTTTAAAATTCAATTCAAATACAATATAAAGAACTCTTCTCCGATAATGTTTTATATCAGCTTTGCTTCTGTTTCTTTGACCTTGACCGTCAGGGGAGTCGAGAGCAGAGCTGGAGCGAGAGCAGGAGAGAGGAGCGGTCGAACGAGACAGGACCAAGGAGCTGACTGAATCCACCGCCGAGTAAATGACACACACAACGAGAAAATATTATACTGAAAGTTGTGTGACAATATTTTGCACTCACATCTAGAATATGATTATTTATGAATTCCACATGGAGGTCTGACTGGTAAATTTACTTTTTTATGAGAAATATCAAAACTTATCAACCAGAAATATTGTATCTTACCATTATTTGTTTAAAAGTCCTTTCAAATGACAGAATAATGACTGAATAATGACACTTTCCAAAGGAGGGAGAGGCTGTTGTTCTCATATCTGCTGTAACAAGAATAAACCTTTATCTGTATTACAAAACCTCACCGGGCTTTGGAAGTGGATTGATTATTTATCATCAAGAGATACATAATTTTTTCCACAGCAAATCCACAACAGACTTTTCATGCCATTATTTGTTAAAAAGTCCTTTCATCTAACAACTATCATGTCATTGGGTTTGAATAATGGCAACGCTTTCTGAAGCTACTGCAAATAAATAATTTCGCTTTTGTTGATTTATACTTTGCATTTTTTTGCGCCAGTTTTTGTTTCATGTAGACAGACCCAGTAATTATAAATCTATTAACTGTATTAATCAACAAACTTGCAATTTTACAGCAAATTCCATCATGACGTGTGATGTTTTGCAATATTTTTTTCCACATTCTCCAGAATGCTGCCGACCACCACCCTGTCAGGCGAGGACCAGGTTATGTTGCCCCAGGACCAGCCGTCCCTGCCCCCGCAGCCTCCAGCGCCCCCTGTGGGCCAGATCACACCAGTGTCCGCCCCAGTCATGCCGTCTCCTCCATCTGCTGCAGCCCGAAGAGCCCGGCGGAGGGTGAGGAGGAAGGTGTGAACTTATGTTACTACAACCTGCACAATGTCTTCAATTATTTCTATCTAAATGTTTTTCCCACGGGTTTTTATGGACTCATTACGGACACAGACTGTTATTAATCTGAACATTTGGTCAGGTATTTCACGTTTCCTTTGAGGTTTATATTTTTTTTACAGTAGCATTCATTCTTAACCAGCTAATTATTGTGTTTGTATCATTCACTTCATGGCTCTTTATGCTCTGTTGTAGCGAGCCTCCGGTCCAGAGGAGGAGCTGAGGCGCAGGAGGAGGAGGAGGCAGCTGATCTTCATGGACCTGGACACTCAGCTCCCTCACGAGGAGCAGCAGCAGCAGATCAGTGAGCCCCAAATACAAACTGCCCCCGTCTCCCTCCCGCCCCGCCCCTCGGTGCTCAGGACCTCTGCTGTGGACCTGCTCAACGCCCCCACCACCTGTTAGTACCAGCGCACAACACTCACACGCTCACATACACGTTTAGATACAGTCAAGAAGTTCAACAGTAGAGCTGCACAATAGGTCGCAAATGACTCGCGTTTTGAGTGGGTGAAATGATCAAACTGCAAAAAGACTGGGATTATTTGGATTGTCCACTGTAAAGAACAACCTTTTTTAGACCTTTACAAGTGTTGTGAAATGCATGGACTGATTTATAAATATAAATCGCAAATCTAAATGCAGTATTTGTCAGAAAATCTTAATTAGATTGTTTTTCCGAAGATTTGTTCACCTACTCAGCAGTGTTTTGTAAGGAAGAAAAATTAAGACTTCAAAAGGACAATAAACTCATAATTATTGTCAGAAACTAATTATTAATCATTTACCTATTAAGCATGTTCATAATGCAATAACGAATGAAGAAAGAAATATTGAAATATAAGTACTTTTTCGATCACAGATGATTTGTGTTATGATCATGAATTTTTCCTTTGCTCATTTAGATCTCAAGTGTATAAATTGTATTAAAATGTTTAATTTTGCTACTACAATTATTGCAGTAATATAATTAACTACAGAAATCCATGCTTTCTGTATAAAAATATTTTGTTGCACATTTTCAGTTTCCTTTTCTCCCCTCATTGACTTGTTTAAAGGCCATGACTCCTGTGACCTTTTCAGAAATAAACCCAATGCTATTTTCTGCAGCGCTCGTGTCCGAGGAGCTGCAGTTACTATGGCTACGGGCTGCAGTCATCACGCCCGTCCCGGGATCGGACCTCCAGACCGGGGAGAGGGGTCCCGAATCCACCGACTCTGAGGAGCGAGGGCGGGCGGAGAGGGAGGAAGAGGAGGGTGAGATGATGGAGGTGGAAAGGCAAGAGGTGAGATCCAGAGAGGTGCGGACAGTTGTTTTGTCTGTGCTGAATATTTATAAATCTCTCAAAATGTCATGACTCAAATGATTGTGCGCAGATCCCCGGAGACGAGGCCGAGGCAGGGCAGCTCGATGTGTCAGGTGAAGAAAAAACTGTAGCTGTTTTGACATTTTATTTTGACAAACAAAGTCCGAAACAATACCTCAGGTCACATTATGAGGCCACGGAATCAAAACTGAAGAGAATTCTGTCCAAACATTCATTATACTGTATAACTCATACTTATGCACACTTAACCTGATCATTACAAGTCATTTTAATAGATTTTAAAGCAGACCTATTATGCAAAACAGACTTTTCAGAGCTTAAAACCACGTTAGAGTTGTTTCTCCTTCTCATTTACCCCCTTAAAGTTGTATTTAAAGTGATTTGTGAATATTTGAGCAGTTTTAATCACTTATTTTCAACATAGAATATTGCTCATCAGCACTCATTTACACTGAGATTTAAAATGTGCAAATTAAAACATAAAGATCCTCGAGATTGTAATGCATTATAACTAACACAATATGTATTCTTTAAAGAAATGGGATTGTGGGGATGGGAAAAATGGGATTTTTTGCCGGGAGAATTAACATTTCAAAGCAAAATATTTTAGCTTTTGAATGGTGAAAAATACTCATAATTGTGCCATTAAACAAGGTGGTGAAACCCATAATAGGTGCTATTTTGAGAGCCATTCATAAAGACAGAATATTGAAAAACCTTCATCACTCTGAAATCCATGGATATCTGGCACTCAATTTGTAAATTATTACCAAACTTCTGTTCCATATTTCTTCTTCCAGGTGTGATTTCTCTGCACTTGGAGGGTTCAGATCAAATGGAGGGCTCCAGGGAGATCTCGCCCCTGTTCACCCCGGACAAAGAGGGGTAGGTGGGCTGAGCGCTGAGGCTGCCTGGGGGCTTCTCTGCTGGTACATGACTTTTCTGTTTCTGTCAGATCGGCCGTGTCCAGGTCCGTGTCTGTCCTGCAGGACATCCCCGAGGAGGCCGCTGAGGCTGTGGGTGAGCCCCTGCAGCTCTCCCCCCAGTAAGACCTTTAACCAGCACTTGACATTAGCACTGGCCTAATGGGTAAAAAATACAAACGGCATTTATATGTTGGCCAAAGGGGCAAATGTAGGTTTGAATACTAACTTAACTTCTTTAACTTTACTTTTATTCAGTTCACCTAAATTTAAAGAGACTGTGCCCAAATATTTTTAATGTAATACAGTATATACAGTGGCTTGTGCCCAGTGCAGTGATATTGTAAAAACAGTATTACATTAAACGTATTTATCTCCATGGATTACCGTATTTTTGGGGCTATAAAGTGCACTGGATTATAAGGCGCAGTATCAAATAATATGTAATTTGTGTCATTGTCCACACATAAGGAGCATCGGATTATAAGGCGCAATAAGAGAAACAAAACACGTGTCGGATAAATTGAACTTTATTCAGGTCATTTACAATAACTCTCAGTTGTAGCTAACACAAAAATACAAGTTTAACAGTTGGTGATTTGGGCATCAAACATGCCCGGATCCCTCTTAACACTGCTCAGTTTTAACACAAAAATACAAAACCTGAAATCTGCATGGTGCATGTCTCTTAACAGGTGCATTTTGGGTCCTTGTACAGCACACGGCAGAACTACCGGTATGTTGCACAGTCGCCCTATATGTGGCCAACATATTACTCCTCCTGACTCGCCCACTAATACGTTATTAGACTAATGTGGACAACATCAAATCGGTTTATACGTTATTACAAATGTGGACAACAACAAATCGGTTGGAGGTTAAACACAACCAAAGGTCACACATAAGGCCACTGGATTATAAGGCCACTGTTGATTTTTGAGAAAATGTCATGATTTTAGATGCATCTTATAGTCCGAAAAATACCATAATGTAGCGGATGCCACCAGGGCAAGCTAAAAGGTCAGATCTATGAAGCGGGGACTCTCCATAGCATTTGTGGACGCGTAAGATGCATGTACTTTTCTCTCAGCTTAAGTTAGATTTTTCAGCTTGTTTGGCTGTTTTGACGCTTCGACCAATCAACATGATGTATCGTTTAAACGCTCCGATCATTAGTTTTGAACGCTTTCAGCAAGAGTCATCCCAGATGGATGTGTAGAGCTCTATTCAGAGGGCAACATGTTTCAGTCTGATGAGAGGCAGGTTCACTCTGTGCATGGGAAGAGTGTTGTGCTTTTCAGGGCATTAAAACATCTGTACTTAAATGAATGCAGGATAGATGCTATAGTTTAATGCTATACTGTGGAACATTTCAGGAAAGCAATAACATCTCCATAACCAAGCACCATAACCAGAAAAGTTGCACAGGGCACCTTTAAACGCTCCAAAATGTCGATTCAGCATAATTTTGCACCACTATAACTGTTGAAATATATAAATAGCCTTAAAACATGAGCATTCTGCACAGAGTCAGTTAGAGGTCATTCCTCAGCCCTGTATTAAACCACAGTCCCGCCTTAAGCCTGTACATGTCTCAGGAGCAGGTGGGTGACTTTCTGTGCAGGTTGTTTCTGGAGTTACTGGAGCATGAAGAGGGTCCCACGTCTTTCCAGTCCCTCCTCCCTCAAGGGGCCGACCGCAGGACTGTCAGCTGCTTTTTTGTCAAGCTTTTGAGTAAGGGATTGTTATTTAAATAATATAACGTAAAACTTAGTTTTAAGATTGTCTGAAAACTCAAGAAAATACTAAATTTAAACAAAACATTTTCAGGAGCTTGTGATTAATACAAGTGAGAGTCAGTTCGTTCTGGTCAGATTGTGGTAAAACAACACTCAGATTAATGACTAACATGGGTAACAGAGCTTCAGACGGAGCAGCACCTACAGTTAGCATCCTACCACCAAGGAATGGTAATGACCTCAGCAGCAAAGTAACGATTGGTTTATTGGTCCATATTTCAGTATTTCAGGCATATTGATTGAACAGTTCATCCTTTCATTTAAAGAGTCCATATTGTGATGCTTTTTATTTATGCTGTAATGTTTTTCCCCATCACAAACACACCTGGAGTTGTGTTTTATTTCATTCACATATCGACACCTTCCTAAAATAATCGCATAAGTAATTTTTTCAGGTTTTTCAGGAAACACAAAAAACTCCCCCCAAAATTGAAATTATGGCATAAATTATGGCAAAGAAAACTTAGGCAAAAAGTGACTTAGGCGATTATTTTAGGAAGGTGACGATATTTAACACACAAATTCTTGAGCGTCTCAAACTGAAAACACTCATGTCATGTGGTAATACAGGAAGTGCGCCATTGTCTTTGTAAAATTTCAGCCCTTGAATTTTCCATCTCTAACAAACAAAAGGTAAAAATGTAGCTCTCAACTGCCACTGCATGACATCACGAGGTGGAACAGAGGATTTAGAGCTTTGGATGTAGACAGACTAATGATAATTGGTTACTCAAACATGTAGAATTGCAGCAAAACACAACTCCAGGTCTGTCTTTGATGAGTTAACGACATTATAACATGAATTAAAGGTCATAGAGTCAGTCTGTCCCACTGTGAAACCATGAAAACTGTTTCACACACTCACGTTTGTTGGGAAACTAAAAACTGCAGGAGTCTAAACACGTTGCAAAATTGAAGTGAATTGAATTTCTTTGCCAAAATAAGCTGCTTTAGAGTATGTTTTATGCAAATATGTCTGCTCCTGTTGTATTTTTTTATTTATTTTTTCCATCTGTAATCCTTCTTTGTGATGTGTTTATTTTGCAGAGGATTTATCTTTCAGGAAACTGCAGGCGGAGCAGACAGAGCCGTACGCTGACATCTTGCTATCAGCCTATTCAGGGTCGCCGTAGTCGTCTGTATTTTGTTCCAAAGCTGTTTTCTGCTTGTATTTTGATGCATTTTAACTGAATTTATGAGTATAATTTAACACATTCACGACCAGCACTGTTTCAAATTCATATGGATTTTGGCATTGTTAACCTGTTCTGAATATATAACATTTTAACAAGTTTTTACCACATTTTAAAATTTCAAATGTTATGTAACTTTTTGAGAAATTTGACAAAACTGTAGCTCTTTTGTACTAGTTTTTAAATCTGCTTTCTTGATCCCAGTGGGGAAATTTGTTCACTGCATTTGACCCATGTTTTAATCCAAAAAATCTGATTTTACAACAAATTTTCTTAAAAATATCAATGAATTTTGCAAACTATTATACTACATGATCTATGTGGGGGAATGGATTCTCTGCATTTGACCCAGATTTGCAAGTGCATTCTAAATTTCCAAACAGTCAGACATATGAAGTGCATAATGAATTATACAAATTGTTTTTACTACTTTTAAAAGTTACGGTTAAGATATTATTTATTGTTTCCTCTGGTTCGTCTGTATTTGACCCAGATAACAACAGTTTAATGAATTGTTCAAATTATTTTTACTATTTTCAGAAGTTATTGTTAAAGGACCCATATAACCTTTTGTTCTGATGTCTGTTGTAATGTTATTTTTCTTTTACAAACATACCTGCCGCGTTTTGTGTACTTCAGCTTTAACACGATTTACTGATCAACGTTGCTAGTTCAATCTAAATATCCCATGTATTTTTAAAACCGCATGAGGAATTTTACAGTCTCTTTCTTACATTTTAAAATATGTTTGTCAGCCAATGTTACAAAGTGCAGACAGCCACATAAACTTCTAAATAAAATCGTTTTATGAGCCTCGTTGTGGGTTATTCCCGTAATCAAAGCGGGCCCCTGTATATTGAATAGTATGCGCAGAATGCAGAGACGGACAGGTGTGGCATAACATACCGTGGAGGGGTTAAGGAGGTAAGTGAGTGGACTGAAACTGGATCTGCCCTCCTCCTCGTCCTCTTTGGTCGGTCCACATCTCGATCCTCCTGAGGACTTTCTCAGGGGGCTGGGACCAGAGTTATTCTTAGCGTGTCTATGTTTCTTATATCCTTTTCCCCTAGTCCTGTTTATACTCTGTCTCTCTCACATGCAGTTCAGAAGTTTCTAACCATGCTTGCCTGCTTACTGCTTTATTGTTAATATATTTTTTCATTTTTATATATTTTCTGGACTATATGTTGCAGTTTAGACTTCAAACATGCTCTGAAATGCATGTGATTCTTGTATTAGTTTAACAGGTAATATTACATTATACACCTGTTTAAAATGTGTATTGTGCACAGATTTTTGGTTTGAAGAAAGAAATCTGGTATTTTTTTATATTTTCTTAGCTGATTTACCATTTCTTAGTCTGCCTCAGGGTATTTTTTGGCTTGCTAGAATGCTGTGTGCAGTTATTTTCAGTGAATTTAATATTGCATTGTCTTGTTCTCTTCTTCTAGCTGCTGTGTCTTCCTGAAGTCCCCGTCTACCTCATCCTCTTCCCTTCAGGTCTGGTCTGCATTGAGTGGCCCATCACTTTTACACAATGGGAAAGACAGAGCTGTTTTCTCTTTACAAGGCTTTTATGGACTGCCTCTGCATTTGTATTTCTGTAAGTACACTATAGACACACTATGCACCTTTACCCCCTTCACGCTTAAAGTGGATTTGTTTTCATGTGTTTTTAATCATCACTTGGTTTGGTGTGATCGTGGCTGTGATAAATATTTATCATAGTGTAACATCAGTGAAGTGGAAGCTTGTGAGGGAAAAAGGCTGAGAAGAAAAGTATAGACAATACTTCTGTCTTTGTTAACAACTCTGGAAATGTAATCTCAAAACAGACAATTTACACACAAGGAAGGTATTTATCTGACAGTTTAGCCAAATAAAGCTGGTGTAATTGATTTATATTAGTCTAATTATAACTATGGTGCAATGTAGAAAGTTCTGACCCCTGTTTACATTGTTCCTGCAAGGGAGACAATACTTCTGTCAACATTGAACATTTAATCTCAAATACAGACAATTTACACAAAAGGGAGGTATTTATCTGACGGTTTAGCCAAATAAAGTTGGTGTAATTGATTTGTATGAGTCTAATTATTATTATAGTGCAATGTAGAAAAGTTTTGACCCCTGTTTACATTGTTCCTGCAAGGTAAAAATTATGGAATCACCACTGTATATGTCATATCCTTTGCCTTTTCCACAGAGTAGTCATGCACTTTCACTGCTGATTGTACTGTACCGTCTTGATGCTGTGCTAACACTCACGAGGTGTTGTGCAAAAGTGGGAAATCAGTCAAAGGATGCATTTTCAATCAGTGCATGCCTCACTTCTTGCACTCGAGTGCTGTATTTTGTGGCTACTTTGCAGTAAGTGTCGGCACATGCTGAGCTTCTGATATTAATAACAGGCTCAGAAGGTGGATGGAAATAGAACCTCCACACAAGCTCACAGTTACTTGACATTTCTCATTAACCCCCATAGAAAGCAATACCTAAATTCCTATGTAAAAATAATTTTAAAGCATGAATTAAGGATTGCATATGAAAAATACTGGTGAAAATATGGGAGATCAGGAAATGCATAGTTTGAATTTGAAAAGTCTCCAGCGGATTCTTTGGTCTACTTGTTTTTGTTTATACTATCAGAAGTATGCAGACAATATTCTCTAATTGTTTGGAGGAACAATCACAATTGTTGAATACATTTATGGCTGCAAGATCAATTCAAGTTAACTTGCAATTTGCAAGTAGAAAGATCACTTCAAAATCTGCCATATGACTGTGTAGAAGCTGCAGGTTGTGGAGCTCTGCAGACATGTTCTGAAATGGGATTCTTATATTAGCTTATCAGTTCATTGTTCAGTCTTCTCGCAAATGCTTTTGAATTTTCTTTATCAAATGTTGAACAGAGTCCTACTATTAAAACATTTATCTAATTATATTTTTTCTGTCTATCTGGTTGACAGTAAAATATTCTTGCCGCTTTAATTTTCTTTGTCTTGTTCAACAAAGAGCGCTCGCTCCTGTTCCAGACATTATTTTCCATTAACGTTTCCCATAGATTTGATGAAATGCTTTAATAACTTTGCAGTTTAACCTTGCAACCTTGTAACCTTGCAGAAACTTTTAAGATTTTAGATTTTAAATAAAATGGTCTTTTGATCATTAGTCACTGCATGGCTGATTATGCCTTAGCAAGTTTCAAACTTTTCCATACAATGAAAGAACAAAGTAAGAATTTAAGACAAAATAAATGTGCTCATCCATTAAATATTCATAGATTTTTATCTAGGGCTTCAGCGAATGTTAGAAGAAACTTAGTCTTCATTTTAAAATTAACATTAGTTTTGTTGACGATGTCAGTTGTAAGTAACATTTATGTAGTTCAAAGTTAAGTTTATTGCTCTTGACCCCTAAAGTTCTTTAGAAAGACATTTTGACCTGCTTGCCTCCTGTCTCTGCCTCTCTGACCTTTGACCCTTGTTGGTGGTGAACTTGCAGAAGGACTCGAGTGAATCAGGAGGGAACAGGAAAAGAAAGGCAGAAAATGGCCACCTGATTTACAGCAGAGGAGACGTCCTCCAAGACCGATGTACGTGTCTCATCCAAAAGATATTTGCTCCACAGGGTCATTGTGAATGTTCTTCTCTAAATACTTGCTCCGGTTTAGTTACAATAAAACACCTCAGCTTGGGAGGCCATTAGTGGTCATATACTGAGGACATACCAGATTGAACAGCCCTTTTTATTGACGTTTCTTGGCAACAATGATCTGGCATTTTGTAATGGGCTTGAGGACCAAAGCACAGAATATGAATAGAAATAACTACTGTATGATTTCAAATTATTATAGTATCATTAATTACAGTATTGAGTCCTTTGTGATCATTATGTCAGTCTGCAAGTTGTTAAACCAGTAATATATTTGAGGTGCCTCAGGCAATAAAAAAGATACAAGTAAATTTCAGTAATGGTTAAATTTAAATTGTGATATAAACTCTGAAGAAGTGCTTGTTATGTGTATCTCCCATGACTAAATATAGCCTAAATTTCACTTTGTTTTCCAGATGAAATATTGAACACTTTAGGTGAGGGCACATTCGGGAAGGTGGTCCATTGTTTAGATCATGACAGGTAAATTTCTATTTGCTGAAAGGAAAGCTACAAGGGCGTGCTAAATATTGACTATTCTGTGTCTCTCAATGCAGAGGTGGGCGGTTTGTGGCTCTGAAGATCATTAAGAACCTGGAGAAATACAGAGAAGCAGCCAAGCTCGAAATCAATGTGCTGGAGAAAATCATTGAGAGGGACCCACACAATGAGCAGTGAGTCGTTGTGTAGTCCATTTCTGTGCACTGACGACAGGTTAGACCACCCACTAAAACAACAACACCCTTTCACTAAAAAGCGCTGAAGGTGCTGTATAAATGCAATGATTAATTAATAAAAGATAAAACTGATAAGGCTATGCAATCTAACACAATTAATGACGAACAGAATAGAATATATTTATGTCTACAAGCTGCTGCCCTTCATCTGAAATTTGCACCTCAATAGATTCATGTGTGTTATCGTTGTGCAGTCACTGTGTGCAGATGCTGGGCTGGTTTGATTATTTCGGACACATGTGCATCTCCTTTGAGCTTTTGTCTCTGAGCACCTTCGACTTCCTCAAAAACAACAACTTCAGTCCGTATCCGCTCAGCCAAATCCGGCACATGGCCCAGCAGATCTGCCACGCTGTCAACTGTGAGTCCACTGTACAACATTATTATTCCTACAGATTGATATCTGCCTGGTCTTTGAGCCATGTTCGTGCAATCAGATTTTTTTTTCAGTGGTGCATGTACTTAAGGAAGAGAACTTCGCACATCAATTCCTCAAAACGGGTGCGTTGGAGAAGAGAGAGCAACTCAAGAACAAAAAGAGAAATCCCGCACACCGTCTTACTTGCAATTAGTGAAGATTTATGAGGACATGCAACGTTTCGGCACTAGGCCTTCATCAGACAAATAGCTACCCTATTTGTCTGATGAAGGCCTTGTGCTGAAACTTTTTGTTCAGTGGTGCATGTAAAATGAAGGATCTTATTGGTCACTTGTTACTTCCAAACAGAATCAGATTTCTCTCTCAGATAACAGAGCTTAGTGCTTCATTTATGGATTCTGCAGAAATCTGTTGTTCAGTCCCATCATATTTTTAAGCAGCTCTATTTGTTTTGATATGGATGGACTATGCACTTCCCTGATTGGTTAATCCACCGGTCAGTCAAATGCATCTGAACTCGGGTTGACTCCTCAGACTCACTTCTTCTTAAAGTAGTAAGAAGTGTGTTCTGGATCCCAGGTCATGTGATGTTGCTGCGATGTGTCTTGTCTTCTGAATTCATGGTTTATAGTCTCACAAGGGGAGATGTTTACTCTCACACACCTGGGATAGTGTACTGAAGAAATCAGACTGCTGATGGCCCTGTAGTGTTACTGGTAGGAAGCATATACGACATAAAGAAGTGGACTAAGTGACTGTGACTTCACTTCATAGTGTTTGGTTCCAGCTCAGTGGCGAATTTGGAGCCAGGCTCTATATTATGAACAGGATTTTCCAGCAGAGGAACTAGCAGGGTAAAATAATACCAGGATCATGCAGAGCAGGTTAATACAAACATATTAAAACCAAAATGTAATAGTGAGAGAGTGACAATATTCTAATGTAAATCAACAGGACCCAGAAAAGCCCACATGTAAACCTGCTGGTGTGGTGCGTTAACTACGTCCATTTGTATTATGTGCAGTTTATGGTAGGAAGACCGATCCAAAAACTGTAAATTTGGTCTTTTTAGAATAAATACGTCCATGATGCTGATTCATTTCAATACTGGCATTCTATGACATTTTTCAGTCCTCTGTAATATGATTTTTTTCCCCTTTATTTTCTACCCACGTTTGTTATGAGCTGGTTGGATCATTCATGACTCAGGGTCCAGACTGCATGTGTTTGTAAAGTATAGGAGAAGTGTGTAGGCTTAGTTAGCCAGGCAGTAATAACAGCTCTTTGATGAATTCCCATTTGAGTTGTGGCCATTATCACACCTCTGCATGCTCCACAATTCAGTTCAAATTCATTGCCAGGAAAAGTCATTTACACATTATGTGATCATTTAAGACGACTGTGCACCACAGCAGAAACTGTTCTGCCCAATGTTATCAACAGCTACAATTATCTTTTGTAATACAACGAGTCTGAAATTAGCCACAGGAAATGTATTTCTATTTTTGAAGAACTTTATTAATTAACGATGCTTTGTGTGAATCATTTTTATCTTTTTAAAATTTGAATCAATCCACTGCAAACATGAAACATGAAGTAACTAAGTCTGTAGAAAGTATATGAAAGATCATCTGGACACTGTTTTTTTAAATGAAGATGTTTTGACTCCCGTTTTCAGTCTGTCTCTGAGGTTGAATGACTGGTCTAAAGTAAACACGTTAAAGTGTCTATTGGAGCTGAATGTATTTAATCCTCTTGCATATGTGGTTGGCTCTCACCGTGTCCTGATTAAACTGCGTATAGTCTTTTTGCTTGCATATGAAATTCTCTCCGGTTAAACATATGATTTCAAAGAGTCCCGTTTGGCAGCCAGGGAATCATGCAGATATTTTGAGGGTGGCAGTAACTTGAAGATGATACTGATTTAAGACTGCTATGTTGAGGAAAATATCGTTGCAGCACATGCCGTCAAAACACTGAGGCTGAGTTTGTGTTTGCTGCTGAGAGAAAGTAGGGCAGAGACTTGAAAAAGAAGAGGAGATGACTCAGAAGAAAATGTATCTATTCATTTCCATTACACCAAGTAATATCCAACCTGAGAGATTCTTCTCTCGTCGACATCCTCTTGTCCTTGTCGGTCTGTCACAATCTTTTGAGGTTTTGAATAACACTCTGTGGGTCTATGTATAGGCTAAAAAGAAATGAATACTGTTAGTAAAGCAATTAAAATATTCTATCTTTTGAATAGTAAAAATCCTCAAAATGCCACATGTAGATACATGAGTTAGCAGCCCAGATACATTCAACCTAATTAATAAGAATTAACTTAAACCTTGCTGCAAAATAATAAGTAAATAATTCAATAGGTTGCATGCATGTGATAAAATAATAATAAAATTAGAGTTTGTCAGATGGCAGACTGGGAGAGCAGGATTACCTAATGACATCATAGAGTGGAACTAAGGTCTCAGGTCTGGAGAGGGAGATGGACTAAAATCTGATGCTACAAAATGATTAATCAAGGTTAATCAAAGGCACTTTAATAAAAAAACATTGCCTTTACTGAGTACTGGACGTGGACCTTGAGAACAAAAAACTATCCACACTGACAGTAACAGTTACTACAGTAATTATAATAACTACATCTCGATCTGTCATTGTGTCCTTAAGCATGACACTTCGCCCACATTGCCCAGTATGAAAGTGTGAGTGTTGGTGATGGTCTGAGGGACCAGTGGTGCGGATTGGCAGTCATGCTTTTGTCAGTCTGCCACACGACACCTGTGGCTACAATACTATTATTATTATTATTATT
>JACN01150751.1:0-16176 GCA_000787155.1 Scartelaos histophorus
TAATAATAATAATAATAATAACATAAGGCTCCCTGCAAAGATAATATTAATCCTTAAAAATTGTTCCATCTACCACTGAACCATATCGCAGGCCCTATAGTGATTATTATAGCACATTGTAGAGTGTTTTATCCATAACTTGTGTACATTAAAAAGCCCAAATGACGCTATTTTCTCATCTACCGTAGGTTATAATGTTGTTTTACTCATCACAAACAAACCTGGAGTGGGGTTTTGCTTCATTCTCGCACGTTTAACACACAAATCCTGCATATTTAGGCTCGATTTTTGTCTCAAACGGAAGATTTCAGACCTGGAATTGCAAATCTCTAGTGAACTAAAGGCAAAAAGCAGCTGCTAACTTGGAAACTACCACTACATTTTGAGATTTGGGGATGTAGACAGACTAATAATGCAGCGTTACTCAGAGGATTGGAAAAAAAACAAACAAAAAACTAACAACTCAGAATGTGTTTTTGACGAGATAACAACATTCTAACGTGGCTAAAGCACAAGAATCCATTTTAGACCTTGGGTATGTTTTTTAGGAGGGTAACAACATCTAACCAGTTTAAAGCTCAGAAGAGTCAGTTTTGCGTGTGCACTGACAGTAGCAGTGAAGTAGCCTGAGATCCTCGGTTCTTTACTGTATTTGGAGGTTACACCAGTTCACAGGTCTCTTCCTCGGGTCAGCGGATATTCAACCTTGTGAACATGGAATGAAAGCGTGTCCGGGCGGGGACATGCCCTGCGGCGGAGTTGAGGCACAGCCATCCCCCATTATGAGCCCGGCGCTCCAGCTGCAGGCGGGCTCTGGAAATTGTCTGGGGGCTCGCAGCCACTTACCAGACTTATTGCCTGAAAAGAACAGTTTACCGCTCCCCATAAACGTAGCTAAAATTGCGAGTGATGGATTAGAGTGTGAGATTGATAAGGATCTCCACGCAGGGAGCTTTGATGTATCTCCAAACTGAATACCGATGTGAGCTGCAGCAGTAGCCCGCGTGACATTGAATTACATATCCGACATAGCGTCGCTCTGCCTAAATGGTTATGAATATTGATCTAGGCACGTCTTAAGTAAAGGTTGACGTGACATGAGAGACAGACTCAATAGGGCGTGCAGCCGAGCTCTAAAGACCATTATTCTCCGTCTTTCAAACAGTCCTGACCCCCCCCCTCCTCCTCCTCTGTCTATTTAATATTTAGTCTCCTGAGATGACGCGTGCCGAGCTCCGAGGGGAACGGAAAGCCGCGCAGTCTCCGAGAATTAGCGGCGGCCACCTCCAGATTGGGTTTGCACGGCGCCGGGTGACGAGCAGAGAGTGGGATGGAAATGGGGGAGCTCAGGGTGACGGTATTACAGGCTGAATCAGCGGCCGCAGAGGGAGACGTGGGGAGGTGTTTACATGGCTCGCTGGTCATAGTCGCCCGATTATGCAGAGAGGTGACGCAAAAGGACCCGGGTGATAACTTCAACTTCATTAAAGGCTCATACCACGGCGTTTTCTGGTTGATGTTATGATGTTTCCTCATTACAAACAGACCTGGAGTCGAGTTTTGTTTCATTTGCAAATGTTTAAGCTGCAAATTCTCTGAAACTGTCGCCCCCTGTGACCCCTGTGTCCACCTACACTGGAATATGGCCTTGATATTGTTCATTTCTGCTGAATATTTAGCTGTGAACTTGAAAACTACCTCTACAAACTCCAAAATTTCTCTTATCTTGCCACACTGCAAACCTCAACAATTAAACTTTAATTAAACACATTTGAGCCAAACGGTTGCCAAACTTTTTTTAATTTAATTTTTAAATTTCTGTAAATCACACAAAAATTTGTATTGGATTTAATAGTTAATTAAAAATAATAATAATTTCACAAAATAATTAGTAAAGAAATAAAAAAATATGATAATAGAATAAAAATGACAATAAAAATGACAATACTTAATTAAATCATGTAGGCTAATTAAAATAATTAATTAAATGCCTAGAAATCTGGTAGATGCATGTAAAAATTCAAAATTGTAATTAAGCAGAGCACCTAACATTTTTTTTAATTAAATGGAAATCATTATTTTTGATTAATTTGAGCGTTTGGGTTTACAGTGCAAGATTTGCAAACTTATATCAGGTTATTCATCTTGTTTTCAGACTTACCAGTTCTGAATTGTTTATATCATCTTAAAAAGTGTCACATATATTTCTTTCTTGACGCAACTAGTCAGAAAAATAGTTAAATTTAGGCAATAAATGTTTAAAAGGAGCTACAATCCATTTACCATAGTGCTCCCCTGCAACACAAGGACTTATATCAGGCCATTCTTGCTAATTATAAACGGGTTTTAAGTATGTTTATCTAGAATTGAGCAGAATTTAAAGCATTTTATTTTGAATTTTCTCATCTGAGGCCATGAACACGACTCATAAACTGTCTTTGTAGTTTATTTTAAGATAATTTGTCTTGTCTCTCGATGATCTTGCTGCACGGACAGATAATTTTGCTACTTTTAAGTCATTTTCTGCCAGATTTAAGTGTTTCAATCTCAAATTCTGGCCAAGCTTTTTGCAGTGCGCGACATTACGAGGCGGAACGGAGCATTTTGAGCTTTTATTTCAACGTGTGAACGAAACAAAACAACTTCAGGTGTGTTTTTGAGGAGGTAACAACATGCTAACATGGCTTTTTCGCTCTCAAGAGTCCGTTTTGCGTAATATAGGACCTTAAACAAACTATTTTTATTGTACATTCCATCTTTTTTCTTTCGTACACTGTGTGCGACTCCAATAACCCTACTTTGCAACTATTCTATCACCACGGGGAGTATATGTTCACCAATTCCACCGTAATACACAGTTGGAGGATGCTAGGATTGATTCTTTGCAGCGACGCCCTGCTGGGGGTGCTCTACATCACCCTCTATAGTGGAATCCTCAGTCGTTACTATGGTGACGCAAACGCAGCCAAAATTGTTTAAATTGTCCGAAGAGAAGAAACACTAATTGGATTTAAAAGAACACATTTTTAGGAGCTGATCGATGTGAGGCGTTCATGGTCCCCTAAGTGTTTGATTTTCTACCAAAAAGGGACGTGACCAACTGAAAAACTGTCGTCTAACGCAGCTCGAGACGCCGATCTTATTGGAGAGGAGCTCGTTTAGCGCAAATCCGCCCAGCTGCTGTGGTTCCAGGTAAATCGGCTCTTTCCGGACAGATTGTTTTAAATTTAAAGTCGGATTAAAGACGCGTTGTGTAACTTTCCTTCAACTGCTTTTTCATTTGAGAAAGTCGATTAATAGGACCCCGCTTCTTTTCAAAAACCGGCATCTTTAGCTGCGATTGAGCCGTTAGCAGCTCCATTGTACAAACGTGTCTGAGTTTTGAGATCCACTCGGCATCAGTCGGTGTCTCAGGTTTCAGCCAGTAGATTGTGATCGTTTTCCTCGCTGTCATAAGAAGGAGAAGCAGCAGAAAGAAAATGCATCAAGCCAAAAGATCAGTGGGTCAAACGAGACATCAACAGCCAATATATTTTGCAAAACACCTTTAACATTGAGCCAGAAACGCTGTATAATGGGACAGTCTCAAGATATGTGAGTTTGGTCCCACAAGTCGACAATTCCTCCAGCATTTCTCACTGATTTGTCAACTTTTTGAAATAAAAGATTTGAGAGGAGCTCTAAAGAATCTTAATTTGAGCTTCCAGACAAACTCCTTCCAAACCCCCTTCCCACTCGTCCATGACCAGAACATACACCTTCCCATGTATCATCGTCCGAGGTTACGTTCATTTCCATTTCCCACTGTTGTTTTATATGATTCGTGTTATCGGAAAGGTCCTTCAGTTGCTTCTTCGTAGAGATGTTGTGGGAATAATATCTTATCTTTATAATCTGTGTCTGTATTTGGAAGAGTCTGCATGATTCACTATCTGTGTGTTCCTAAACAAAGAGTCTGCATGCGACGTGTGAGACAAGGGTTAAAAATACATGGAACCTGTTGCTTCAGTGCAAGGTCGACACAAGGGGAACCTGGGATATTTGTGGAAGTTCGGGCAGGTTCAAAGTATAGCCATGTATGAACGGTTTAAAGACTGAGGTGTTCAGGTTATTTTCAAGCTGTAAACCAAACCGAATATGGAATCCAAGTCATTTAAAGAAAGCTGACGTCTGCCAAAATGGAGAGATGAGTGGACAGTCCGCAGAGATGTAACTGGACAGTCCCAGGGATTAACCTGTATTTTCTGCCTAAACCGAATAAATATTAAGTTGTGCAAGGACTTCTGGACTCTTGTTTTCATCGCCTCCAGGGAAAAGCCGACAATGTCGTCGCTTTGCCTGGAATTTTCTGCAGGAAATGTCTCTGCGAGGCCACGTTACAGGTCAGATCTGCGAAGAGGAGACTAATGCAAGTGTCTTTGAACATTTTATGGCACCCGGTGAAACGTTCCAGGCCAAACCGTAACATCTCGGACCTCAGAAGCTGCCAAGTCCGGCTTTAAAGTCTAACTCGAGTGACAGAGCTTCAGACAGAGCAGAGCCAACAGTTAGCGTCCCAACCCGGAGGAATTTGCTGAAGTATCTACATCAAGAAACCCTTAAAACGCTCTTCTTCGTATCAGAACCGAGTGTGCCGCTTTGTCAAAAACATACAAACAAGTCTGAAACCTTGTCTATTGTTCGCTGAGTGGTTAGAAGATCAAGTAAACTGCTGCTTTTGTGCAAAACTATCAAAACTATCCTTCAGATACTCGTAAAAATACTTATATTCTACCATAGACTCGTCAGGATAATGCATTTTGAAGTAACGTGTATTGCTGTAGAAAAATATAAAACAAAAAAATCTAAAAAGCCAAAACTCTAAACAAAAAAAGCTGCGATAAATGAATAGAAGAAGAATGAAGCACGAGTAGTTACCCTGAATCTAAAAAAAGTCATATTCATTCAAATCTCTATAGAACAAAATGTATTAGTAATAGAAAATTACATAAGGCTCCCTGCAGAGATAATATTAATCCTTAAAAATTGTTCCATCTACCACTGAACCATATCGCAGGCCCTATAGTGATTATTATAGCACATTGTAGAGTGTTTTATCCATAACTTGTGTACATTAAAAAGCCCAAATGACGCTATTTTCTCATCTACCGTAGGTTATAATGTTGTTTTACTCATCACAAACAAACCTGGAGTGGGGTTTTGCTTCATTCTCGCACGTTTAACACACAAATCCTGCATATTTAGGCTCGATTTTTGTCTCAAACGGAAGATTTCAGACCTGGAATTGCAAATCTCTAGTGAACTAAAGGCAAAAAGCAGCTGCTAACTTGGAAACTACCACTACATTTTGAGATTTGGGGATGTAGACAGACTAATAATGCAGCGTTACTCAGAGGATTGGAAAAAAAACAAACAAAAAACTAACAACTCAGAATGTGTTTTTGACGAGATAACAACATTCTAACGTGGCTAAAGCACAAGAATCCATTTTAGACCTTTTAAAACTATTTCTTTCTGCTTACAAATGATCAAATCAACGCTGGCATTCTGACTGTTGACTTCATTTTCATTATATTTGCTGTGAAAAATGCTCACACCGAAGCGTGATTCTGTCATTCAATTTGGATCACCTTGTGCCCAGAGGGAGTGAAACAGAAAATGCGAGAAGAGGAAGAGATGGCGAAGAGCTAATGACCCAAACCGAACTCCAAACCTGGCTGCTCTCTTCAGGACTCTGCATTTCCAGGTGAGACGTGAGCTCTCCACATTTATCATCCTCACACACTGTTCTGCTACACTCGCTCTGTTGAATAACACCAGAATGAGACGTGGAGCTCGGGGCCTCGTGTCATTTGACTGGGCACTGCTTTATGTGAGTCATATGGAGCCCGGTGGGAGCGTTTAGAACTGAGGTCTGGAGGTTTGGAGGAGCAGCAGGAGATGCTGCTGTTACTGTATGTAGTAAAAGACTTTCTAGAGAGTAGTAAAGTTACAGCATGAAAAAAGCAGCTCATGATGTGATGAAGCAGCTCATCCACACTCAGGTCACAGACGCTCACTGCAGAGGCTGGTGACTCCACAGACCAGAGCCTTTATGCTGAATGTTAATGGCCCATCAAAAGTTTATCTTGAGGCAGTTTGAGTGACCTGCACTTCATAAAATATTGAGGTTAAAACTATTTAAATGTGAACAGTAAACTTTAAATACACTGCTGAGGATATGTGGAGTGCGCATTTTATTGCAGTTTTTCTTTATTTCCTCTGGACACTTGAGAGCAGAGCGTGTCCTTCCTCTTTAGCTCACGCCTGTGACGCGTGTGTTTGCGAGCGGCAGCGTGCGGTGGGCCCCTGCGCCCGTCACTCAGGGTGGGGCTCACAGAGGAGCTCCATCGCGCGCGCCGCCACGCCCCCGCGCTTGGCGCTATCCGGCGCTCTGGTGCTGAACGCTGGGTCCGCACACAGCTCCTGCCCGCAGCCTGTGGACGGACGCACCGCGCTGCGTGCAGCTCCGCCACCATGAGAGAGCGCAAAGTTGTGGGCTTCTGTCAGTGGACCGCGCGCTGGACAACTGCGAAGGACGTGTTTGTCAAGTGTTTCTTTTCTCTTTTTGAATGATCTGTGGTTCTGCTCCGGTCGCTGGGGGATATAACTTGGCGCCAACATGATCTGGAGGCTGGTGCTGTGCAGCCTCCTGTCGCCGGCCGCTGGATACCTGCCCTCGGAGCGGGTGCCTTTCTTTCACGGGCATGTTTTTGAGAACTCACCGACAGCATCCAAAGTAAATGGACTGAGCATTCCGGTGAGACGTCTAAACGCGCAAAAATGGTGCCCAGTCTCCGGGCTGCATTTGAAACTGTACGGGAACGGGAGTGAAGATTTTCGAGTTTTGACACACCACAACAGAGGAAATGTATTGCTTAAAACTTGTCGGGTTTTGGATCGGGAAACGCGCTCGGAGTACGTCCTGGAGCTGGCTCTGCGCTGCCAGGGCTGCGGACCGGAGTGCGGCGGGGCTCACGCTGTCGCTTCTGTAAAAGTGGACGTTTTAGACGCGAATGATCACGAACCCATTTTTCGCAGTGCAGACGCGGTGCACATAACTTTAGATGACACGACTGCTCTCCGTAGTGTTGTGTTCAGGTTCGAGGCTGTCGACGCAGACAGTGGGAAGAACGCAGAGTTAACGTACACGTCTGTCCCACAAAATGGCAGTTTCTATGTGGTCCCCAAAACCGGGGAACTTCTTTTAGTTGATTCTATCCTCGGTTTACCCTCAAAAGTTAGATTCAGTGTTTACGCCAGAGACCACGGCTGGCCCCCACTGTCCAGTAACCCGGTCACGGTCATCATATCTCCACAGCGTTGGCCCTCCGCTGAATTAACCGGGTCAGTGCGGTCAAGACGCGGACCCAGGGCGTTACTCGACCCGGACACTCTGCTCTCCCTGAACGTGTCCGAAGACGCCAGTATCGGCTCCGTAATCACGAGTCTGAGCCCCAGCAGGTTTCAGTCCGCCGCCTACGAGCTGCTTCACCCGGAGCCCCACAAGTCCCCCGTGAGCGTGGGGCGCGACACTGGAGATATCATCATTACCAGGCGCCTGGACAGAGAGACTGAGCCTATGGTGGAGCTCACGGTTAAGATTCAGGACAAACGAGGTGTGTAATCCCCCCAAATACCTGTGTGTGTGTGTGTGTTATGTGTGTGTTATGTGTGGGTACAGCTGGTGCTTATGTATGCTGGACAAAGCTCACTGCAAGTCTGCAAAAACCCCACATTTTAGCTATTTATATATAGGCCCACTAAGCATAGGCCATCCACTAGTAACAGGAGCTAGACCTGTCAGGATTACACATTCTGAAATGGGATTAATTGCAGAAGAGAAAATAGACATTAAACGATCATAATGAGACTAATTCCTTTGACATAATGACCTGAAACTACCAGAATCATCTCCAAAATCTATTCTAAACAGTCAAAACACCTTCACTGCATTAAAAAACACAGGAATGACACAGTTAAGTTTGTATTTTGCATCTATAATGAGTCATAGGATTTGTCGATTCAACCTTTCACGTCTTAAATCTTATCGCGTAACCTAAAAATAACCTCAAATTCCCCAAACAGCGCAAAGGAAACGTACACACGGTAAATACTGAACCCCCAAAGTGCAGTTCCAGCTTTCATATACTGAATGATAAGGCGATATGGTAATTATCTTGACAGGCCCAGGCACAGTGTTTAAATTATTACACATTTAGAATAGCATGGTGTATTAGTCCAGAGAGAAAATGCGATAAACAATAACAGGGAAACTACTTTTATATTTGATACAATAGCAGTATTATGCAGGATAATGCCACTAAACCCATTTTTAAATTGACGGTATCATTAAAAGTCCTGAGCTGCAACAGGTAAACAGCAGAATGAACCAACGGGGACGGGACAAGATCGTGCAAACGTAGTAAAAAATGATCTAGAGAGATTTTTTTGCTCATGTTATTACTTTTGCATTGAAAAAACAGGTCAATGGTGAGTTTTTTGGGGGAATGCATAGACCTGAAATGCACAAAGTGTTTAGTTTAGCCTAAATAATGTCAAAATCTCGACTCGTTCTCGTTGATTTCGTGGAAATTGCACCTCGTCTCACCCCTAATAACCAATAATTAGCCATAAAAGTTGTTTTTTTCTACCTTGTATAGCTCAAAAATACCCCAAATCTCCCCATTTTTACAAAGAAAATGTGCACACGATAGATATTGACCCCAAAATAAACCTTTCCAGCTTTCATATATGAGGTCTTAAGCAATTTTTGGCATTTAAAGCTGCACTGTTCTGGTGCTCTGTCTCCATGGCGATGCCTTGGATGTCCCACAATGCAGCATTAAATCAAACAGGGCCTATCTTGCATCGTTTCAGTCACAAGTTGTGTTTTTATTTCTCAAAACGCCCGCCGAAACCTGCGTTATTACTGCGAGGTGGCCCATTTCTCCACAGACACGACCTGTAACTTGGCCTTGTGATTTAGCACGAGAAAAATTATGTGGAGTCAAGCAGGTGGCGGAAAAGTTACGCGTTGTGGCTTTAAATTGGTGTAAACGTCTATGAAAAATCACTCAAGTTTGTTTGTTTGTTGAGTTTTTATGTATTTTCTGCGCAAATTCCATAGAAATACCCGATTGTGCTGTAATATTTTGTCATATTTTCATCTGTAAGTCTTGGGATTAGTGGAAATATGAAGAGTTAATGCCAGTGTAGTGTCTAATGGGCCCCCACCCTCTGTTCCCCAGGCTTTATTTGCATTGTGGCCTATTTAGACAGTGATCTGCGCATCTACGTGTTCTAATTGTCCCGCCATCTGGACACGGCAACTTCCGCGAAAAAGCTCTAGACTGTACGGCGAAACCTCGATAGGTCCATTTCACATTTTCATCCCAGCTGTCACTTTGCGCGTCTCCTCCACAGGTGCGTCTACATCTCTATAAGCGATAAGCGGGCCGCCGTTTGCATCTAAATTATCGAGATTTATTCCAAACGTCGATGTTGTCAGTCACTGAACGAGGAGAAACGCAAGTCTGTGAGGGAACTTTGCAAAACCTGGTTGAATATTGTCCTTGAGTGACGCATTTTGAAACGGCGAAGTTGTTTTTAGAGCTAATCCTTGCAGAGTGGCGCACCATGGCGACCCTTTTTCTCTCATCTACTGGCATTACCCCTCTAATCCTCCTCTCATTCACTCGTCAGGCCCGGGGATTTCAAGTGACACCGCCGCACTCGTGAAACCCCATTTTCTTCGGGAAAATGTGAAACTGTTTTTTGACAAATTTTTGTTTTTCAATTTCAAGCCGAATTGTGGAACTTTGCCTTGAACATTTTCCGTAGTGCGACTTGAAACTGCTCTACCTTGCGCTTACTCAACTACAGGTGGTTTTATAGCTCGCGAAAAAGCGCGTTTGGGTCGCCTCTCCGTAGATCCGACCTGTAACTTCTAGTCTCGTTTGGTCTACATGGACGTAAAAAGGTTTAACGCTGCGCAGTGAAACATTCCAGGCAAAGTAATGACATTTACGTGGAGAAAAACATTTGTCGGACCCTTCGCAACGCAACGCAGCTTTAAGAATATGCAAAAAATTAGCCAAATAAAAGAAAACGCAGCCCGCCTCCCACTCAAAAACACAAACTAATAGGCAAACAAACCGTCATATAACCGATTTATAATAGGAACTGCATCCGATTACATTTTGGGAACAGACAAATCAGACAAAAACAAGAAATCGCAAATGTTTTCTGCTAATTGAGCTACATAGAGAGCAGGAAGCGGTGTGTGCCATTTCCATGTGAGTTGCCTGCTGCTAATACTTTGCACAATGTGTTCTAGTCTGTAATTGCCTGCCTGATTGGGACACATTTCTATAAAGTTTGGCTCGGAGGGTTTTTTTTCTCCTGTATATTTGCAAAAAAAAAAAACCCTGCTAAAGTAGAGCGCTTTTGACATCTTCTCACACATGTCTTAAGAGAAATAAGCTACTCCAGCCTGACAGATATTCACACAGCTCCTTCCATTTTAGCTGCTTCACCTGCGAAAGTCTCCTCTCTTGATCAAAGCCCCGCTATGTCCTTTATCCGGCGACTACAGCTTTCCAGACAGGATCTTGACGCGACTACAGAGAAGACAGGTCTTTCTTCTTCTTCTTCTTCTTCTTCTCCTCGTCTCGTTCCCAAAACTTGCTCCATCGCGGCCATCACGCTGAAGCCGTCTAAGAGAGAGCTGCTTAGCCCTTCTCAAGCCTGATTAGCGCTCATCTGAACCCCACAGGGAGACTGATAATTAACATTCCTCAGACATGTACTTTTGTCCTTTGGTGTCTTTGTTCGCGCGTGGAGTGTGGATGCTCGCGTTAAGACGTAAAGCAGAACGGCGGTGGCTGGTAATGGAGCCCCTTGCGTTTCGCGTTGCTTCTCTTATGTGATGCCCGTGGCCTCTGGAGTGTGGAGCTGTCCGTGGTGCTGACGGTCGCCCGCTGAATGCCAAACAGAGCCCCGTCAAACAGGAGTCTACAGCAGTTCACCGTGTTCTCAGGTCAGAAACATGTCCCAAATGACTCCCCGCAAACACGCCATACATTATTCATCCTCGAGTCTAACCCGGGATCAGACGTCGGCGTAGATAAGGAGGAAAAGCCCCGAAGAATTAACTTTACTCGCTTTTGTGTTTTTGAAGTTTGTTGCTAATCATGAAAACAAAAATAGCAGATTCCACGGTCGTTTCGCTCTTTTATTGAACGCTCCTCCTTCTACTGTTTTTCAAGTGTTTTTATTTTTAAGTCATGGTCATGGACTGTATAAAGAAGTGGACTGAGGGAGTTTGGTGTTGCCCGTAGCGTTCAGTTCCAGTCAAATAAAGCTCATGAGGCCAGCAGCAATATGAGAAAATTTGGAGCTGAGTTGATTTACGGACAAAATAGTGAAATAAAAACACCAGGATCATCTAGAACAGGTTAATACGGACATTCAAAGACCAAAATGAGGGTGTTAACGTTCAGTTCCAGTCAAATAAAGCTCATTAGGTCAGCAGCTATACAAGAAAATTTGGAGCTAAGTTGATTTACGGACAAAATAGTGGAATAAAAACACCAGGATCATGTAGAACGGGTTAATACGGACATTTTAAGACCAAAATGAGGGCGTTAACGTTCAGTTCCAGTCAAATAAAGCTCATTAGGTCAGCAGCTATACAAGAAAATTTGGAGCTAAGTTGATTTACGGACAAAATAGTGGAATAAAAACACCAGGATCATGTAGAACAGGTTAATATGGAGATTTTAAGACCTAAATGAGGATGTTAACGTTTGGTTCCAGTCAAATAAAGCTCATCAGGCCAGCAGCAGCCATACAAATTTGGAGCTGAGTTGATTTACGGACAAAATAGTGGAATAAAAAACACCAGGATCATGTAGAACAGGTTAATACAGACATTTTAAGACCAAAATGAAGATGTTGGCATTTGTTTCCAGTCAAATAAAGCTCATTAGGTTGGCAGCTATACAAGAAAATTTGGAGCAGAGTTGATTTACCGACAAAATAGTGGAATAAAAATATCAGGATCATGTCGAACGGGTTAATACGAACATTTTTAAGACCAAAATGAGGATGTTTTTTCAATGCAAAGTGAACTGGGGACATTTATTTAGTTTATAATATGGTCATGGCGCATTGTTTTGCCCTGCGTAACATTTCTTCTGGAGCATCTGTCCCCAGTTTGTCTCCATGGAAATGTTTTGGCTTTGATTAGAATGTTCCACAGTGTAGATTAGACCAGTGTTTTACCTTTTTTTCTGGGGAAAGTCACAAACCTTCACGACCCAACTTAATAGACATTCTTCATAAATCATAAAATAAAGGTGGATTTGACCATTATCGAACTGCAAACCTTCGCGACCCAACTTAATAGACATTCTTCATAAATCATAAAATAAAGGTGGATTTGACCATTATTGAACATTAAAGAGGATATTTTTGTTGACTGAGTGATCAGTATTACTAAAATTTTAATCAATAAAAACAGTATTTGTACAGAATATTGCTTGAATATTCCATAGTGTGACATTAAACTGTTGACTGAGTGATAAGTATTACTTTACTTTATTAAGTTTTAACCAATAAAAACAGTATTTGAACAGAATATTGCCTTGAATATTCCATAGTGTGACATTAAACAGCTCTATTTGACACATATTCAACTACAGGTGGTTTTATAGCTCGCAAATACCCAGAAAATCAAGCATTTCGACTGCCTCTCCACAGATTTGACCTGTAACTTGGTCTGGTTTGGTTTACATGAACATAAAAAGGTTTAATGCTGCACAGTGAAACAATAATAAGCATTTGGCGAACCCTCCACCAGAAAAGTTACACAGTGCACCAAAAACACAAACAAAAATAGACAATTGAAACAAAACACACCTCACCTCTTGCTCAAAAACATAAATACACAAACTACTCTGAGCACAAAAAAAAGAGACAAATGGACCAAAACACACTCCACCTCTTGATCAAAAACATAAATACACAAACTATTCTGTAAAAACCATCAAATAACTGATAATAATATAATAGTAACTGCATCCGATTACATTTTGGTAACAGACAAATCAGACAAAAACATGAAATCGAAATAAAAGTCGCCTATTTGGACATTAAATGCAGCATTCAGTCTGTTTCTGTGCTTTGTCTTTATTTTTGTGAGCACAGAAAATCCCAATGCACACTTAAATGGAATAAGCATTGGTCAGAACTGTATATTACAGATCGTGACAAAGCAACGCAAAAAAACCTCTTTAAATACTGTATTTTTGAGCGATAGAAACACCAGACGCAAAAAAAACCTCTTTAATTACTGTATTTTTGAGCAATAGAAACGAATATTTATTACAATAGAAAGTAATAAATAAATGGATATGTTTAATGTCACACTGTGGAACATTTCAGGCAGCATCTCCATGGAGACAAGCAGGTAGAGGAGACTTAAAAGACCTTCAAAAGTCGCCATGGAGCACCACCTACTAAAATCGTACCAAATTACACAGCGTTTCCTTGTCCCCGTGTCTGTTCCTTTCGATTTGGCACAGATTTTTTGTTTTGCTTTCCCGACTCGCTCAAAGTTGTTCAGGACACTTAAAAATGATAAAATATTCAAGAAAAAAATTGGACTTTTTTCCGAGGCACACAAACACCTTTAGGCGCAATAGTTTGCCTGACACACTTGAAAAACCGGTTGAAAAATCCATGTTCCAGTTTGTACGAGCAGAAACGGCTTCAACTCGGAAGCTCTTAAAGGGACCGAGTTTTCGCTATTTCTGATCTACGTTTCCTTGTCGAAAAAACAGACCTGGAGTTGTGTTTTGTTTCATTCACGCATGTTTAACACACAAACCCTGCATATTTAAGGCTGAGTTCTTTTCTTCAAACATCTCCAGCTCTGTTTTTGTGGACATAACAACATCCTAACAGGCCTAAAATCTCACAAGAGTCAATTCTGCGTAATGTAGAACCTTTAAAAAATGACATTTGATTGACATATGGTATTTTGTCTCCAGTTTTTGACCTGATTCGCTCCTATAGTGTCAATCCTCTTATTTCTAGGCGTGATTCTCAGAGTGTAAAAGTTCAGTCTTTGTTTGCCTGCGTTCTATTTACTAATCTATACGAGACGTGACAAATGAGACGGATTCTCTCGGCGACATCTGTTTCTCGTCTCAGTCTTCCCCTGTGGATTAATGCGTTCGTCATCTGCGCAAATTCCAACAGAAACGCGGAAACCTAAAGACGCAACGCGATTTTTCATCAATTTTTTTTAATATTTAACACCTTCCTCAGTTCATTCCTCCTCATGAATTCGTGGTTCAGTGGAAATGGTCCTATTTAATCACTGGAAAGGATTTGTGATATAAAAGTAATTTGCAAAACGTAATCAAACTTCTAAAATTTTGGTAGTTGCACTTCTGATGACTTTTTAGTTTTACAGACGCATTATGTAACTTTTTTCCTGCCATTGGCTTCAGTCAAAAATGAAATATATGTTTTATTTATTTGTTTTCTATAGACACAGACAAATTTTACACAAAATCATTCTAAATTCTGGATTGGAAGCAGCTGGAGGCAAAAGTCAAGTGGAACATGATGCAACTTTCATGCGAAAACTAGGATTAATTTCAGAATTTTACAAATTATGAAAAATCAAGGACAAAATTTGAAATGAAAACCTCTCAGCTCCATGTGAATGATTCAGGTCCAGTTTAAAACTCTTACAATTGTGTTTTACATTATTTGTTTATTTGACAAGAGTTTCTGACAAATCCTTATGGAAATGTTGAGCCCACAACAGTTTTTCATTTCATGTACAGATATATTATACATTTCATCATAAATTATGCTTTTTGTGAAGCCCAACTAATATTTGAGGATTCGAAAACAAAAGCAAAATAAAGCAAAAAAAGCAAAATAAAAGATTTGTACCTCGAAAATTCTAAATAGTTGCTTATTTTTTTCTTTTAATATCAACACCTTCCTAAAATAATCGCATAAGTCATTTTTTCAGGTTTTTCAGGAAACACAAAAAACTCCCCCCAAAATTGAAATTATGGCAAAGTAAACTTAGGCAAAAAGTGACTTAAGTGATTATTTTAGGAAGGTGACGAAATGCAGAAGTGCAACATTGAATATGGCATTTTTATGATAAAAAATCAAATATACAGGCTAACCCAAAAACTAGATGGTCGCACCACATACTGCCGTATTCGTGGGCAAGACACATGACTAGCACGACTTCATTTCTTATTCTTATTTATTTGTAAAGGGACAACGCATATTAATGAACTGTTAAAATACAAATATGTAAAGATTATACCCACAACATAAAAGTGGATTTGAGCATTACTGAACATGAATGAGGATATTTTATAGCTGACTGAGTGATTGTGTCTCTTAGTATTACTCAAGTTTTAAACTGTGAAATCAGTAAATGAACCAGCAATAAAAGGTATCCATAAGTTGGTTATTTCAACATTAAATATAGCCCGTTTCTTTTTATTAAAAAAAAAATTCTGGAAAAAATGTGTTGTTCTTGTAAAGTTGCTTCTTCACAGCTCTGACCAATAACTGGACCTATAACTAATAACACAGGGTCACTCAAACATGTCTGAGAGGAACAACACACAACTCCAGGAGTGTTGTGGAGGAGTTAACAACATTCTAACACCACTAAAACCTCACAAGAGTCAATTCCAGCTGGGACCTTTAAGCAGCTCATCCACCTGCTGGAGGCTGCAGCTTTATGGACAGTTTGCCATTTAGCGTGTGGCTCTTGTGTGTCAGTCACTTTTATGTGTGTGACTCTGTGTGTTCAGAGACCCTGGTTTTACTGTTTGTTTATTTGTCTTTTATACGTCTCTCGTTTTCATGTGTCACTCCAGTCTGTTTATAGCCTTATGGACCTCGTTCTCGGACACTTAAACACTCGGGTTTTGTGGTTTTGTAGTTTAATTGGTTATTTTCATCCTCATATTTTAGCTCAGTTTTGTTAATTTAATGTTACACTCCTGCTTTTTAAAGGTGCACAGTGTCAATTTCGGGTTGTTTCTATGGAGACACTGACATTAAACAGCTCTACCTAACATT
>KN519034.1:0-10154 GCA_000787155.1 Scartelaos histophorus
TTCAGTAACGGGTAATATAACGAGTTATTTTATCTATAGTACAGGCACACGATTTATTTTTTTTCTTCCTTTGGTAAGGGCGGGATACGTTATGATGATTGGCTAAAGCAGAGTAAGACTTAATGTTGAGCCAACCAAAGACACCCACACAACTTCCCCTGAGAGCAAAAAGTATTCGCGGCGGAGGTAGCCGAAGATTCACCGCGTGTCCACAGAACGGATCCGCGAAGTCCACTTGCACATCCGCTCATTGATAGTAACACATCTAATAAATGTTGTGTTAAAAGTGCGTCCACAGTGCGGATCTAAGATGGTTTAGCAGCAGATCCGCTGTGTGACAGCAGCTGCCCTGAGGTTTGGGTTAGCGACAGTCAGAAAGTGAATACAGAACAAATACACAGCAGATGCGCCAAGCGGACTGACTGTGGGGCGGATTTGCGGACTGAAAGTGGATCCACTGCGGATTCTGATGCTATCAGGGATGAAACTTCTGCTTGTTTTAGGTAATGTATGCTCTATTTCCTGTTGTTTGCTGCTTTACTCCAAATTATTTGACATTTTTTTACTTAAAAAGTAACGCATTAGTTACTTTCCTGGGTATCTAGTTACTTTTATAGTGTAGTAACTCTGTTACTAACTCAGTTACTTTTTTGGGTAAGTAACTAGTAACTGTAACTAATTACTTTTTCAAAGTAACGTGCCCAACACTGGACATGTTAAGTAAATACTCATACGCAAATTCAACTGCAGCTATGTATGTCCTGTTTCTGTTGTTTCTTTGAGCAAGACGTCTCACTAAAATGAAAGTATTAATGGAATTCAGTTTCCACTCATATGCAACATTTTGAGAACTTTTCCCATTCAAAAGATGCACAAAAGATTTTATTTCTTAATCGCTATGGAATCAATTCTCAACATTTTAAAAAATCATTTTAGACTTATATATCATATTTATACTTAGATTTTATACTTATAATCTGGAATTAAATATTTGCTGACATCTGTGTAATATTTTTCAGTAACAATACACTGCCTTAAGTATTATTCTTATCTTTTCTGCTAATGTAGCTCAGCATTTGCTCGTCTTTCCCAGCTGAGAGCTCCATTTGCCCCCTCTTTGCCCCCCTCTCCATCCTGTATCAGATGTCCTCTTTGCAGGAAAGGAGGCGTTAGAGGAAATCACTTTGGACCAGAGCCACTTAAGGACCAGGAAGACACCTAAACATTCGAGATGGCCGCGGGTGTGAAGGGAGCAAGAGGAGAGATGGGCTCCAGTGTCCAGGACGTCCGGAAGCAGCTATTATCCATAAGGGCAAACACGAGACCTCTGCAGAGAGAGAGAGAGAGAGCCACTGATGATAGACCCAGGCTTAGGGATTAGACTCATTGACTGGGTAATGACTTTGAGCTCCCAGCATGCCGAGGGGAGGCATTGCCGTAAATGTTAATGGCTGCTTGTATTATCAGCGGCATATAAAAATAAAACGGGAAATTTGCAGCACTTGTCTGTAATAGTCAGTGTAATGATTTTAGCTCATAAATGAACATCTCATAGTTGTGCACAGGCACTTCTAGGACATTTGGCATTCCAGTGGATTGGTAAATTGACTTTTCAATAAGAACTGCCTGAATCTGTTTTACCTATGTTTAAAGAAGGAAGAGCCATATCATAGTATTTATAGACAACCAGAAATACTATGTATTTTTGACAGGCTAAACTTATGTTATTCTTACATTCTTCTAGTGGTAATATGGGTCTTTGGGAACATTTTTTTTAAATATGTATTTAGTATTAGTAATTAAATCACAGTTGTTTCGTTTGCTTGGGGATGGCTGCAAAAACCCCCAAGATTCTAAATTGAAACAAAATGAATGAATACCATGATCTAGTTGACCACATGTGATGTTTAAGATTGTCTATACAAACTTCAGCTTTTGTGTATAGTGACTTAATTGCACATAATGTATTTCATCATAAGTTACAGCTTTTTGCATGTCTATTTTTACCTGGGGAGCCACACCTTCAGGCTAAAGTTCAGAGGTCATTGTTATGGTTACAGCTGTGTATAATTCATGCAGTGGAGCCTGTAGTGTTAATAATTGTGAGCTTGAGGCGACTCCACACAGCTGCCAGTAACTCTGTCTGTCTGAGGCGGAAATCTGACACTTGACACATGCTGCGCTTTATTTGTGGTCTGGGCCGTTTTGAGAGCTATACTGACAACAAACTAGAGATCAGAGGCACTGCAAAGAGCTGTGAATGGCAGCAGGCAGCCCAAACACACAGGACACAGCTATAGAGTTACCCTGCAATGCTTTGTCACACTCCCTGCAGCCTGTAGGGGAGTCCCGCTGCCTGCCAATGTGTGCAGCTTTTAAATACAGACCACGCTGGTGCCTATCGCACACTTCTACTCAGTTACCTTTATTTGAGTACACTTTTGAAGTTTTTTTACTCCTCACTGTAATATTTACACCATATTTTATACTATTGTAACTATTGTTATTTGTATTTTTACAGTACAGATATACTAGGTAACTTTCCAGGTTGAGGTTTAAGTTTCCCGCCATCTGTTTGTGACCTACAGGAAGACTGCATTTGCCTGAAAGCTTACATGAAATACATGGTATTAAACATATGCATCATGTATTGATGCAATTACTTGTTGTCGCCTTCTTGTCTCCATGGAGACAGATATGTTTATTGAAGGACATTCTGACAAGGCAATTTCAGCTTCAAGGGGAAAGTAGGTGACAGACCCAGCACCAGAAAGAACCATTTAATAAATATGCTATTATACTTTTAGTTCTTTACTCTATCTATGTAAATTGCAAACATATATCTTGTATTTGATGTTGTCCTTGTCATTTTGAAATATATTAAAGTCCATTCCATTTTATAGGTTGCATTAGGTGTCCTTGACTATCATAGGTGCATTTCTGTCTCACTCTTAAAAGCCCATTGACCTGAGGAAAACGTGATACAGCACAGGAAGCCCAGAAAATCTGGCATCTGTTTTTCAGGACTTGGACAGTTCCCAGGTGACTGTCTATTCCCACTCACTTGTAAATAGGCTAATTTGATTCACAGTGTAGAAAAACAAAGCCTCATCATAATATCATAAGTTAATTAGAAGTTAGTATTCTGTATGACTAAATATATAAAAAGTTATTGATATTTTGCACTGCAGAAATGAATGAAAAAAAAAATCTTCCTTAAAATGACTCGAATATGAATCTGGATTTGAGCAGTTTTGATCAAACTGCTTTTGTGACATACACTATTTCACTGGTTTCAAGTCATTTTTGACTAAATACAAGATAATTAAGCTTCATATTCACTTTTGTACTGCTATTTTGTGGCCTTGTTTAACGGTGTGTGATTTGGGGATTCCTCTCCTACACGTCCCTATAAACATGAAGTCTTTTCCTGTGGAGCATCTGCAGATGACCTCTCTCCGTCTGTCTGCCTCCCCTACACACACACACACACGCACGCACGCACGCACGCACGCACACGCGCACACACACACACACACACACACACACACACACACACACACACACACACACACGCACGCACGCACGCACGCACGCACGCACGCACGCACGCACGCACGCACACAGAGCACTGTTGGACGTGCCACTGGGAGCACAGTTTTAGTGACTTTACCTTAACAGGGACGTCTCTGTGTCTTTGAAAATATTCACAGTCAAACTCACATAGAGCCATAGTCCCCTGGTGATTTACAGTGAACATGGTAAAATACTATTTTATATTATTGTAGATGATATTAAGTGTAATGTTGAAATAATTGCGAGGATTTGGTTAACATTTTAGCTGTGACAAAGCAAGGGGAGATGCTTAATTCATAATGAAAATAGAATCTATTAAAAGTATTCATGCTTAGTAACTCCTAATCCATGTTACAAGTTTTACTTTAACACTTTTAGACTACTTTGTTATTTCTTCTTGAGTAAGTAAAGTTACAATACTCTGAAACTATTTTGGCCAATTAACTTTAATGACTGTAAAACATCCAGTGATTAAGTGACCAGTAAAAGCCAAGTTAAAGTTGCAGCTGCTTGAGTCCAGCGTTGCCTCCAGAGTCGCCTGTGCGTTCACTTTCCATTTACTGAGGCATGAAATTGAGTTTGTAGTGAATGACTGCTGCCACCTAAAGGCAGGAGCGCTCTTACACATGTACTGTACAGCGCGATAAAACACCGCCTTAATTGGCGCCTTGTTAATGTGTCAATTCTTCTGGGACCACAGTACAGGCAGCACAATAGATTAGAGCGTGAAGACAAACAAACTCACGCTGCATTAAGTTTATTTCAGAGTACATGCAACCTGGAAATACCTGGTGGGGAAGAGGGGGACATCGCTGGAGCATGAAATTGAAATTATTGATAGATTCACTGTGACGCATAAAGGTCAGAGAGTTTCCATAGCCACTGTTAACATGCAGGAGCAATAACAACACACTTAAATATGATAAAGTCATGTGGATTCAAATAAAAAAGGAAGGACACAACACAGCAGAACATCCTACTGATTAAAGTGCACATCTGGTAAATATTATTCATAATTTTACATCAAATAAAGAAATAAATACCTATTTTAATTCATAAATACAGGAAGTAGACCTGAGTTCTCAACTGGAATTGAAATGCAAGCACACATTTTTGTGAGTTTAAACTTTAACAAAAATAAAAGTTAATTTAATAAAATATTTGGTTATTTATCAAATAATCTACAAATTATATGCCTGTTTACAGTACAGGTGCAAGGTAGTGGTTATAGAATTACCTCCAAATGTTACATCTGTTATTCATGTCCAAAAGGAAATATAACTATAGACTTAACCAAATCTAGGAAAAATATCACACATTTTTGCTAATAATCTGAAAAAGTCACAATATTAACTATATTTTAATGGAAATTGTAGTCTAACTTGTCATTTGCACTTAATATTATTTTGAAATACCAATAAAAAAAAAAATAGTTTGAAAGTTTCACCCTTTAGCAAATCTTTCAGTCATTCATATGCCATATTTGAATCATTTCTACTTTTGAAGTAGCCAATACTCTTAAGTACAATATATTTTTCATCGTATCCACATCTCAATGTTTAGACAAAGCTGTAAGCTGATAAATGGCAAAAATAGTGCTGTTATCTCCAAATAGATGAATCAAACCCAGGGACAGTGTTGGCAGCATGATATTTTATTCAGTACCAAACTCCCAAACAAACTTGTGACAGACTAGCGGCTCAGACAGTGCTCCATGGCCCCCAGCTCCTGTAATTCATCGCACTCAGGTCCACAGTGAAGCCTCAGCAGCCGCCTGACCTTGGGAATGACTGAGAGAGCTGCACTTCTGGCACCACTGAAAGAAAAATAATGAAAAGTGAAAATGACAAGACAAAGAGTGTGTTGTTTTCTACACTGGCATGAGGCTGAAGAGGCAGGAGGTACTTTGGAGTACTACTAGGGCTCTCAGTTCAGTGCAGTACCCGTTGAAGTGTAGCTGGGTTAATTTGAAGAGCTGTCGTCCCAGTTCGATGCTGTCTTCTCCAAACTGGGAGCCGATAGCTGTTACGCTGCGCTCCAAATGGACAGCTGCATTTCCCCAGTCACCTGCAGATAACACACCAAAAAGTTAAAAAAGTAACTGTCATTTAGTTCAGACGCCCCTCCTAATGCCACGTCTTACACTGGCCTGTGCCCCTTAGTCAGAAAGAACGAGAGCTGCAGGACATCATCTGCCTCAATTAGAAACTTGTTCTTTACATAAACATAATGGGTTGAGCGGTCAGAACCACTGACCCACAGATTGATGGTGCAACTCTAGCTCCTACAGATGAATGCTGTCCTTGTGTTCTTGAGCAAAACACTTAGCCCACCTTGCCTTCCGAGTCGGCGTACACTGGTGTATGAATATGTGTGTGAATGGGTGAGTGGTTCCTTAATGTAAAGTGCTTTGAGCTCCTTGAAGGTGAAAATGTGACCATTTACCATGATTAGTTTTTGTAAATGACTTGGCAGCTGAGTCACACTGAAAGACCTTTGAGGTCCAGTTTACCTGTACAGAATGTTTGACTATTCACTCAAACATTTCTATGTCCTTAGTCTTTGTTTATTTCTTGGAAAAATGTTGTCTGTTTTCTTCCACCAACTGACAAAAGTTCAATCATTTTGCACAGAATAATTTGAACACAACAGTGCATTCCCAATGACATGAAAAAGTGCATAAACGACCAGGCTTTCATAAAACCGAAATAGCTGATAAACGATAAACAAGCATTACTGAGCAGCAGTTTTCCAAAAAGACTCAAATTATCTGCTGAGAGGATGTGTTCAGTGGCCTAAATAATAATGTCTGCCATGACACACAATAACACATTCACATTCATGAATAAGGCTTTTATTCTTCACAGAATTCACCCACTCAGAGGTACAGTGCTCTATATGAAGATCACATACAGTCACATTGTAGGCAAGTACCAAGAAGAGCAGTATTTTAAGTTAATTTTTACCCTTTACTCCTTTCAAAAGCTCCTGCTCTGTACTCAAAGCTACTCACATCTCAATGATTTGTAATTGACAACTATTCAAATATCTATCAGTTCCACAACATTAGAGTGGATATGTGGATATGTCTTATATTATTATAAAGAGTGCTTCTGAATGTTTGTTACCCATTGTAGCGAAGGCTCTGGCTGTAGCATCTTCCAGCTCTCCCTGCAGTGGATGAATATCTGAAAGAATCCACCCACAATGCACCTGGGTTTGTTTTAACAGTCTGAGGGCTTCATCTGGAAATGTGAAAATAAAACAATTCAATACATTTAAAGCATCTGTTTTATATTTAATTCTTCTTCACACCTGGTTTATCTCGCTCCATGAGTTGCACTGCCCTCTCCAGGTTCACTCTGATTTCTTGCAGTTTTTGGTTCACTTCAGAGCTTGACACAAAATGGCTGCACTTTGAACAGACAAAACCCGATTCGCTGTCCTTACTACTTTTCTGAATTTGTAAAAATAGACAAAATAGTTTAGTTAAGATCGCTCTAGGTCTTTATCAAAATAAATATAAGTTTGTTTAATAGTAAGTATGTTTATTGTATGTGTTAGACATACAATAAACATAATATGAAGCCATAGCTGAGCAACCAAGCAACATTTTGGTTGAAAGCGGTGTTAGTGTGGTCAATTTTTCTGTCTCAAAAAGCCGTTTCTAAAGCTAAGCTAGTGGCCTATCTAAGCATGTGAACATTACCAATTACCAAAGGGTTTGTGAAAGTTTGGAAGTTGGCAAATTTAAATATATACTTCCTTCTTTCACAGTTTGAGAATCAGTTACCCTGTTTAACATGTGCATGATAAGTCTTGTTGATTGATATTATGGGTTGCATGAAAATATTTACCAGAAACAAACAACATGATTAAGTAACTCCCTGTTACTGATTTGACATTTGAGCAACAAATTCTCTCCACCTACTTTGAGAGCAGTTTTGCACTTGGTACACTGCAGTTTAGCCTCATGTAGAAAGGTATTTTCTTCAGCATAGGCCTGTTCTTTTTCACCTTGCTGCAGAGTACAGGCCTCACACTGACACTGAAAATTGTATTGTTCGAACAAGAGGCGTCTGCGCTCCTGGGTTTTCATCCGACTGCTGTGAGGACCTGAGGATCAAAGAAACCACCATATCAAAATATAACTTATGACAAATCACAAAACAACTACTACAGCAGTAAAGTTTGTAAAGACAGGCCAGGAACTTGGACAAAACTTTACACAAATTATTGATACTGGATGTGGAATTGTGACAATTTTTGATGAAAGGAAATTTGCATTGGTTTGTCGACATTATTACTTTCCTATATGTAAATCTAAAATCTGTACCATTACAGATTTTTCGATTATTATGAAAATATATATAAAAAGATGAAACTACTGGACTACTGCTTTGAGCACATGTCTTTGGTCATGTTTATATTCACCAATGCAAGATGAACACCTCCAGCAATCAATCTGTTTTTTGGTGAATTGTTGATATATTTTATAGGATTGACGGCATACATATTGTGACTAATGAATTAGTGCCAACAGATAATTATTAAAACAATGGAATGGAAGTAAGGTGTAAATGAATCACACACTGGTTTTGTAATATTCTACCATAGCAGTGGAAGATCTCTTGTCCAGGGGAGATCACTTTAGCTGCTCTGATGGTCACTGTTACAGCACGATTTGCATTATCTGTGGAATCCCTGGCCAGATCTGGGCGAGGACTGGCTGAGGCTCCAGTGGTGAACGCCAGAGTGGTGTTTGGACAGCACGAGTGATTCAGGAAGCTCAGCGTTGGAAAGATAGCAGTAGCAATACGCAGCTCCTGACTGGACTGCACTGATGAGGTTGCTGGTCCTGAGTGACACAGAGAACAGGTATTTTAACAGAAAATAATCACACCATACTTGTAGAACCAAGGTGAGGCCGATAATGACTATAGGGGGATATCAGTATTTGTTTAAAATATCTGGTATGTCCTAGCTACTGAGAAGCATAATGTGTTATGACTAATGTCCTATGTATGGCATTATTTCAACTACATGGAGTCTAAGAATTATTACTGTAAGAAAGTGCTAAGGTTTTACTTATTAGCTCTATAGTAGGTAAACATAAATAAAACTTTAATTGCTGTAATAACTGTCTTTTCATGAAGGCGGGGTGTGAACATCCTAACAGTAACTCAAACCTGTATCCTGGAGCACTGTTATAGCCTGAGCGTTACACCTCAACTGCAACAAGTGCCTGAGGACCGCACTTCCCATAAGCCATTGCTCCGGGCCGCACTCCGAGTCCTCTGCTTCTTCCCGCTTTTCTCCTGATCTTTCCTCTGATTTGCCCATCTCCCAGAAGGGTCTCCTAAGGTCCTGTGAACGTGGTAGCAGAGGTCCTGTCCAAGCACTGAGCTTTAGGTAAAGCGTTGCTACGGTAACAGCAGCCAGAAAGCGGAGCCCAGCGCTGTGGTGACTCAAGTGGTGCATTAAGTGGAAAACACTGAGGTATGAGTCATCGCCATGTGAACGATCTGCCACATTTGCATGACAGTAATTGTTGGCCCCGACACAATCGCTGTCGGGCTCCTTGCGTCTGCTCAGATGTCTTGCCATTTGGATGTTTTTAATGCCGGCTTTTAGTGTCACCCTCACAGCGAGCTGCGCCATCACACCCATCAAGACAAGATCTGATCCAAGATGACACTCCCACTGGTGATGCTCCAACCAGGCCTCTTTCTGACAAGCCTGTGAGCAATATCGACTATAACTACAATATTCACATGGTATCAAGCATAATGTCTTAGCAAGGCACCTATGACAAAATCTATGCTCTGTCTCAAATAACTCTCGGTTCTTCTCCTTCTCACCCAACCCTGGGATAAGAACCAAGCTGTACGGCCTGTCTGTAAGCACGACATCCCCGGGTGCAATTCTATCTTTGGCCACCAGGTGTCGCCCTTTCTCCAGGCTGAAATCTACAGCCGCCCGAGGACAAATCCCTAAACTGAAATGTTCTCCTGCTTGTCTCCCAGCCCCGTCTGCTGCATTATGATTCTCTGAGGGATGAAGGGCTTTTGCCTCCTGATCCGTGGAGAGGTGGCGCAGACACAGAGCGCGGCGGTCCTGTAGTTTGTGTGAGAGATGAGAGGGGTAGCCGCTCTTCAAGGCCATGTCAATGTCAAACAGACTTTCCTAAAACAAAGACAGAATCAGATGATGGAAAATGTTTACTGAGCCATGACAGTAAATGAGTCATAGGCTTCAGTCAAAGATATGCGTTGATGCAAAGCCTGCAATTACAGTTTGAAGCATAGAATTAAAACACAATGTTAGCATAAAAAGGAGTTTAAAAAGTAGATAATAATAGTAATATTGTACAGTCTTTGAAATGATTTAAGACAGAATAAAGGCATATGTCAATGTGATAAACATGTTGAAGGAACGGAAACAATGAAAAAGTATCTCCTCTGTAAGATGCTGCTTCCATCTTACAACATTTGATTTACATTAGTAAGGCCTGCACTAAATATTATTTAACTCAGATGTTTCAGGTTTTTCGACTGACCTCATTACCCTATTCCTGC
>JACN01050510.1:0-10984 GCA_000787155.1 Scartelaos histophorus
TACATAAATAAATAAATATAAATAAATTACAAAGAATGGTAGGAATAGAACAAGATTTGTTCCTCAGTTTTGTGCACAAATTTTCCGCATAGTGACAGTAAAGGTAATAACAGTAGCAGGATTTACAATTGTTGCATCAGTAGTAATAAAGTAGCAGGTGTGTTAGAATAAAATAAACTAAGATTTAAAACTGAATTTGCATTTTATTTTCTAGGCATAGTGATTGAAACAACAAAAAGAGTAAAAAGAAACGCTGCAGTTGCATAAATAAATAATATAATTGAGAGAAGGAAATATTAAGGGAGGTTCCAGGATTTGGAATAGCAATAAAATGACTTTAGAGGATCAAATATAGTTTTAATGTATTGTAAAGTACCAATATCAAAGGTGCAAAAGGCGTCCAAGAATAACCCCGTGTAAATATTAGCACAGTAAAGACAGTGAGCCGCTCATACACAGTGAACAGTAAGAGTTTCTAATATAAAACAGAGCAGGACTGGAGGACTGCCAACTGCTGTGTCAGGTGTCAGCACAGATATGGAGCGGGATTTCAAGGGAAACAGACGAATCAAAAGGTTTCATGAACTTAAATAAACTTTCCGCAGTTCAATGAATACAACTTCTCCGCTACAAACACGGCTAAATGCAATTTATTATAACTCGGAGATCCTTGTTTGGCACCATTATGTAGGAGTAAAAGAGAAAAAAATCATGTCTTTCCTTGGTTATTTTCTGAATTAAGAAAAGGTTCGGTTTGACACCCACTGGAATTTTTGCAACGCCAAAGTTTTGATGTTTTTTGGTTTTCAAATGAAGGAAAATTAAAGGTTTTGGTTGAAGTGCAGCAGTTTTAAAAGGGCTACACTTGGTTAGCAGCAACGAGGAGAGAAGTAATAATAGCAGTAATGTAAGTGGTTCAGGTTCAAGTATTTGCATATTTAGTAGGAAGTAGTAGTACTGTTCTAGTTGAGAATTTCATACTAAAGAATATACTTGATACTGATACAGATTCTGACATCACAATGATATTAAAACTCTTTTTTTGAGACTAGAATGTCATTTTCAACACTAAATCATAGTATTTTTAGGTTATCCGGGTATTCTATAGTGGTCCATGTTCATATACTATACTCTTATACTTAACTCAAGATCATTCTAAAGCTATTTCATGACTTTTTAGTATTGATACTTGTTTAAAAGTACCTCTAGTTTTAATATCAATTAGTATCTGGCCCTAGGAAACTATAAAAAACAGGCCAAAAAGACACATTTTGACGTGACCGCTTCAATAGAATATGAAACACTTTGTAACACTCCCTTATTGAAATATAATTAGTTTGAATCTCAAATATAAAAGTCCAAAAGAGTCAGCAGGGACATCGGGGTGCGCTAATAAAGTGTAATTATTTGTAACCCAGACACAAGGCACCAGTGCAATAGCCCAGGACTCATATTACAGACTCTGCTTGTACCACCAGGAGGATAAAGATGGCGCCACCTCTTTGATTTAAGCTCAACATTAATTACTTCAAGAGTCAAGGGAAGAAAACAAAGAGTGTGTTAAATAGCAAATATGTTATCGTGCCTTATACTGCAAAAATAACGCTGGAAAGAGTTATAAAAGTTAACAAAAAGAAACTGTACACCCACTATGTTCAGTCACAGAGCTTCCATCACCTGTCTGGAGATGTGGGCGAATACAGTGGCAAGACAGTACATATATTAGATAACACCTTTCACTTCAAATACTCCTGCAAAAGTTGTGTTTTTTAAAAATTTTAAATAATACAAATCTTGGAGCTTTCTTTGTTTTTTTGTGTGCGTGAATTTCAAATTTTTGTAGCATCTTAAATACAAAATAGCATCAGTAAAATGGTTTAGGGAAGCTGTAACTGTGCAATTTTTTTGTACTTCTTACTTTAAAAATTGAAGTTTGATATTTTTTTATGATCTTATTTTAATTTTGCATTGTTAAAACTTCTGAACTCTGCAACATACACATAGTTTATACAGATTTATAAGGTATTTGAGCCCATGCACGCAGTATAAAGAATAAAGTTTAGCAGTAAAAAAAGAGAAAGTTCTGCAAACAGATGAGTGGAGTGCAGGGCGGTGATAGAAAGAGGATAGATGGAGGAAAAAGCGTTTTAAAATGTAAGTTTGACTTCATTTTGATGTTTTTTAATGATCTTATTTTAATTTTGCATTGTTAAAACTTCTGAACTCTGCAAAATACACATAGTTTATACAGATATATAAAGAATTGGAGCCCATGCACGCAGTATAAAGAATAAAGTTTAGCAGTAAAAAAAAGAGAAAGTTCTGCAAACAGATGAGTGGAGTGGAGGGCGGTGATAGAAAGAGGATAGATGGAGGAAAAAGCATTTTAAAATTTAAGTTTGACGTATTTTTATGATCTTATTTTAATTTTGCATTGTTAAAACTTCTGAACTCTGCAAAATACACATAGTTTATACAGATATATAAAGAATTGGAGCCCATGCACGCAGTATAAAGAATAAAGTTTAGCAGTAAAAAAAGAGAAAGTTCTGGGCGGTGATAGGAAGAGGATAGATGGAGGAAAAAGCGTTTTAAAATTTCATTTTGATGTTTTTTAATGATCTTATTTTAATTTTGCATTGTTAAAACTTCTGAACTCTGCAAAATATACATACTTTATACAGATTTATGCAGATTTATAAAGAATTTGAGCCCATGCACGCAGTATAAAGAATAAAGTTTAGCAGTAAAAAAAGAGAAAGTTCTGGGCGGTGATAGGAAGAGGATAGATGGAGGAAAAAGCGTGTGACCGCTGGGACTGTCTAATATAAGACCGGCCTAATGCAAACCTGCAGCTCACTACAAAGCCTGTGTGTCTGCTCCTCTGAGGATGCCCACAGCACTCCTACTCTGGGAGGTCTCTTTGTTTCCTCCCTTCCTTCTCTCTCTTCTTTCTCTTTCTATATCTCTCTTTCTCCCTCTTCTTCCATCTCTTTTGTCTGTCTCCATCCTCCTCCCTCCGTCTCCTCACCTAATCCTCACTCCATTCTTCCGCTCTGTTGGCAAACGTGTTTCTCTTATTTATTCATTTACTTCTCGCCTGTTTTTCAGCTCATCACCCTCTTTTTTTTTTTTTCTTTTCACCTTATTCGCCGCACGGACGTCCTCCTGGTCTATAGTGTCTATTGTTCACACTTGGATCCTCTCAGTGTGTGTGTGTGAGTGTGTGTGTGTGGAGGGGGGGTAATGGATAGAATGGATAGATGTTTGCGTTATGGAAATTATTTATGTTACAGCTACAGCAGCCACTTAAGTGCATTGTAATGTATATGTTTACAAATGTGCAGTACGGATAGACATTATGTTGGGGCTTTATCTTGTACAATGGGCCAGTACAGACAGTGGTTTGTTACACTATCTCCTCTATGATGTAGCTCCACCCGTTTACTGTGTAGAAATATAAAAACTCTTGTACTGCTGTATCGTTTTGCACGTTTATCCGTTGCCTAATCTAATCTGTCTTCTCTGATAATTCTAAGGTGGTAGTCTGAATCTCTTATATTTGTCATTAGGCAAGACACTTCAAGACGAAGTGTTGGAAGTTCTTTGTACTCCTGGATGCGGTTGTGTTCGTGTGGGCGGATTTTTATCGCATTGTGGGAGAGTGTAATTTGAATATACAGTAATGGAGACATGCTTCCTCTATGGCAGGGGTGGGCAATTATTTCTTCCCTGGGGCCACATGAGAGACAGAAAATACTGTGGAGGGCCGGGCCAAAATGCTCAACTCAATTCTGCATAATATTAACTGTATGTCTTTATCAAAAGCAGTAAATAACGTTATTTTGACAAGCTGGTAGGACTATTCAAAGAAAAAGTGAGGTTGCCTTACAAAAAATGACTTTTAAAACACCTCTAAAATAAAAGTAATGCAGCTTTAGTCCATGCATGAGGTAAAATTAAGTCAAGCAAAGGGCTGAATATGGCCCAGGAGCTGTACAATGCAAGGTCTGATGTATAGGGACAAAAATCAGTAAACATTGAACTTTAAGATGAACAAAACCGTTTAAAGCTAAAGGTGCATTGTGTAACTTTTCTAATGGAGGGTCCAAGACCAAATCAGACCAAGTTACGGGTTAAATCTGTGGAGAGGCAACCCCGCTCAGTCAGAATGCCTGTTTTAAAGGAAAATTAAAGGTTTTGGTTGAAGGGCAGCTGTTTTAAAAGGGCTACACTTGGTTAGTAGCAACAAGGAGAGAAGTAATAATAGCAGTAATGTGAGTGGTTCAGGTTCAAGTATTTGCATATTTAGTAGGAAGTAGTAGTACTGTTCTAGTTGAGAATTTCATACTAAAGAATATACTTGATACTGATACAGATTCTGACATCACAATGATATTAACACTCTTTTTTTTGAGACTAGAACGTCATTTTCAACACTGAATCATAGTATTTTCAGGTCATCCGGGTATTCTATAGTGGTCCATGGTCATATACTGCACTTTTATACTTATTCTGATACAACTCAAGATCATTCTAAAGCTATTTCGTGACTATTTTTAGGTTTTTTGGCTTGAATAAATGCAAGGAAGGGATGTTTAATGTCATACTGTGGAACATTCCAGGCAGAGCAATCACACGTCCACAGAAATATGAAGGTGACGGAGCCCAACCAAAAAGTTACATAGTGCACCTTTAAGATTTTTATAGATTTAGGTTAATATTATAGTAAGTCGAGTAAGGCAAGTAGTAATTATGGTTATGTTTAAGATCAGAAAACATGAAAACTCAACATGTGCACTTGAGTGTTTGATAAGGTGGTGTATTTCAATGGTAAATTTTAGATGCCTCTTTCATGGATGCTGTATCTTTCATGGATACAGAAGGTAACTGCAAGTAGTATCCACGGACCAATCTCTAAATCTTAAATACATAAAGTATCAAACTGAATCAGCCCATACAGCTCATCTTGTCTTGGATCCCTACATAGAATAAAGCCGGACAATACATGTATATATTAGCTTTGATCTCAAATGCCACAAGAAACTTCTGATATAATTTTCATGACATCTGATGGGACATGAGCAGCTTCGGGCATCTTCAACCACAGCGCGTAACCTTGAAATGTGTCCTTTTCCTCTTCTGTTTTCTTGCAACACAGACAATGGGCTTTTCAGTAATTCTAACCCTGCCGGACTTTCCCAAATTTATCCGCATATACGCATTTAATATAAAACGAGTCCAAATACTGCAACAGAAATAAATGAAAAATCCATGCTTCCCCGGACCATTAGGGTGAACTGTGTGCCGGGCTATACAGCGTAGCATCAATTAGCACGGAGGCTAATGCTGTTGTTGTTGAAGGGGGCAGGTTCCAATAGTGTGTGAAAGGAGAGCGAGGAGAGAGGGGAGCGCTAATGCTAATGGTACTGCATTAGACAGGCTAAAATGAGAGTTTCTAATGGCGGTCTAGGTTTATGCCATTTACCCCATAAGATATTTATATTTTGGCTAGAGATCATTGGGCTCTGAAGTCGAGATGGGGCGAGGAGTTATAGTTCATATTCTGCAAGTGTGTTGGAAAGTTTGAAGATGTTAGTTTAATTATTTACTCGAGGGAAAAAGTACTTCACCGGTGCTATACTACTCTCTACTACCGCGATCGCTACTAGACACGGCAGTAGTCAGGGGCGGACGAAGTTCGAAATTGCACCGGGTTTTAGGGGCCCAGAATTAGACTCTTTTCCTATTATTTTATATTAGAGGGGGCCCCCATGTGAGGCTTCTTTCCACAGGCCCCCAAATTTCCATTGACGGGCCTGCTACGACAACTACAACTACTATTTTGACTACTACTACTAATACTACAGTACTACTACATCCATTACTACCATCAACTCTACAAGTTAAGGTTGCCATCTGGCTTTTTCAGTTTCAATACCATTTTCGATATTATAGGTTTAAATATCTGCCTACGACAACTACAACTACTATTTTGACTACTACTACTAATACTACAGTACTACTACATCCATTACTACCATCGTTACTACAAGTTAAGGTGGCAGTGATCCAGCTATTTCAGTTTCAATACCGATTTCGATATTATAGGTTTAAATATCTGCCTACGACAACTACAACTACTATTTTGACTACTACTACTAATACTACGGTACTACTGCATCCATTACTACCATCAACACTACAAGTTAAGGTTGCCATCCAGCTACTTCAGTTTCAATACCAATTTCGATATTATAGGTTTAAATATCTGCCTATGACAACTACAACACAACTACTATTGACTACTACTACTAATACTACAGTACTACTACATCCATTACTACCATCAACACTACAAGTTAAGGTTGCCATCCAGCTATTTCAGTTTCAATAACGATTTCGATATTATAGGTTTAAATATCTGCCTACGACAACTACAACTAGTATTTTGACTCCTACTACTAATACTACGGTATTACATCCATTACTACCATCAACACTACAACTTAAGGTTGCCATCCAGCTACTTCAGTTTCAATACCGATTTCGATAGTATAGGTTTAAATATCTGCCTACTACAACTACTATTTTGATTACTACTACTAATACTACGGTACTACTACATCCATTACTACCATGAACACTACAAGTTTTTTTCAATTTCAATACCAATTTCGATATTATAGGTTTAAATATCTGACTGAAAATAACATTTATTTCCTTAAAACAAAACTATTATAAGACAAAACGGTACTACTACGTCCATTACTACCATCATTACTACAAGTTAAGGTTGCACTGATCCAGCTATTTCGGTTTCAATATAGATTTCGATATTATAGGTTTAAATATTTGCAATACCAGAGCATTTATTTCCTTAAAGCAAAACTATTATAAGACAAAACAGATCCACAAACAGTAAATAGTCGAATTTCATCAATGTATATGTCCATCGTTGATATTGACCGAACCAATATTTGTAAGTCGATATCCGATCCAACAAATTTTACGCCGAAATCCACCACAAGTATGAGCCCGATGCATCCTCACACAAGTACCACTGCTGTTCCACTGCTCATATTGAGTCAGTGATTACTTGTTTTATTGCACTTCTGTTACTATTGCTGTTCCCAAAACAATTTTGCCATCAGGGTCGACAACACTTTGAGTAAGCTATTGAGGAAAAGTTAAATGTCAAATAACCGCCTCCGTAACAACAATCAGCCGCGGTAACTAAAGTGCTCCTCTGCTCTTTAAAGCTGCACTGTGTAACTTGTTTGTTGTCGGGGCTGTTACTTACTGATTTTCCAACATATGGCATTTAAACAGTTGCATTTTTATACAGCGCTTCGAGGGTCAAATCGCTTTATTATCAAGACTCCACTCGCCCATTCATACGCATTTTGTATGTGGATGCTGGGGGCAAGGTGGGTTAAGTGTCTTGCCCGAGGACACAAGTACAGCATTCATCTGTGGGAGCTGGAATCGCATTGCCAGACTGTGGGTCAATAGATCAGACCACTCAACTAACGTTTTAAAAATGGAGAATGGAAATGGAAAAACATTCTTGGTGTGAGCATCCAGGTCTGAAGCAAATGGTTAATGCCAAACTGTGGAACATTTCAGCGACAGGAGGCAGACTGTTCAGCAGAATAGTCACATACAACTTTAATCCTATTGCCTCTATTACTACAATCATTCAAACTGTGGATTAAATGTCTCCTCTGATCTTGTACCTGTCTATTTATCCAATTATTTCCAACGCCTCCCTCCCCATTATATTTGCTTATAGCCTGCATCACTCATCTCATTGTTTTCCCAGTGTCTCCCCCACCCTCTGCTTTTCTCGGTAGGACCTAAATTGGGCCGAACGGAGATAGACTTCCCTTTATTCCCCTGAAATCTAAAGCTTCCTCTTCCTTTTGCTCAGCTCCAGTCGGTCTCTTAAAGGGATGCTCCGAAACACCGTCCCAAAGCAAACATACACTGACATTATCCCGCTTCAATGGGGGACTAAATGTGGCCAAAATCCTGCCTCATCCCGATATTCCCGTCCAAGTCCGTCCCACTCCTTCGCGGCCAATCAGATTAGCCGCGGAGGAGAAATTGGAGATGGTTTGACACCGTTCTTTCATCTTTCCATTGAAAAAAGTGCCGTATACTCGCACACACATCCACACATTCAACGGTGGGACAAAAAGTGGTTGCCCCGAGAGACGGAGGCCTGGGTGAAAGAAGGATGCTGGCAGTGAAAGGGCCTGACCCATCTTTTGGCAAGGGGGGGAACCTCTCAGCCCCCTCCAAAGAACTGAAAGGGGCGCCGCACAATACGGAGCAAAGCATTCTGGGTGATCCCTGGACCCCTGCACGTGCCTTCATGGGGCAGTGGAGAGCGACCGAGACCGGCTTTAGTGGAAGTTCATGATGCTACAATATAAAGAACGCCGGGTTCCTAATTTAAGCGCGATTTGGTTCGATGAAAGGAACGATTAAAATGGAAGGAGGAAGGTCTCGGGTTCCATTCCTGGACTATTTGGGGGTCCGTCTTAGTGAGTTTGCGTAATGGGAATGAAAAAGCGTAGTTCAGCATGGCCTAGTACAAAACGCCAAATTAAAATCTGCTCCGTGCAACTTTTCTTCCATAATTTATGTATCTTGCATTTACGGAATTACATGCGCTCCAAAATACCTCGTCTCCATGGAGATAATTAAGTTTCATGCTATACTGTGGAGCATTTCTGGCAAACTAATCACTGCAACTTGGAAACAAGCAAGTTTTGATGCCATTGGGATGGTCCTGGCTGTAGTTAAACGTTAAAAATTCTCACTTGTAATACGAATTAATCAAGGTGTATGGACTTTAAATCCACGGGAACCTCATCTCCATGGAGATAATTAAGTTTCATGCTATACTGTGGAACATTTCAGGCAAACTAATCACTGCAACATGGAGACAAGCAAGTTTCGATGTCATTGGGATGGACCTGGCTGTAGTTAAACGTTCTAAAGAATTCTCACTTGTAATCCGAATTATTCAAGGTGTATGGAGTTTAAAACCACGGGAACCTCGTCTCCATGGAGATAATTACGTTCCATGCTATACTGTGGAGCATTTCAGGCAAACTAAACACTGCAACATGGAGACAAGAAAGTTTCGATGTCATTGGGATGGGCCTGGCTGTAGTTAAACATTAAAGAATAATCACTTGTAATCTGAATTATTCAACGTGTATGGAGTTTAAAACCACCGGAGCACTTCCTGTATCACTACACGGCGTGACATCACAAGGTGGAACAGAGAACTCAGCCTAAATATGCAGGATTTGCGTGTTTAGCTTTTGTAAATGAAACAAAATACAACTCCAGGTATGTTTGTGAGATCAGAAAATAGCGTAATATGAACACTTTAACACAATCGTATTATTAGGCTTTTTAATGCAGTGTTTCTGTGATGTTAACGTGTGCTCTTTAAACACAAGGAATGAAGCAATGTCGATGTCTTTCTTCAGTACGGCTTTTTACTTCTGTATTTCCATTTGTTTCATTCACTTTACTTGATCATTACAATCACTCACAGAACCCGAAAAAACACTGCGTCTCGGATCCAGAGAGGAGACGGAGGCCTTATGTAAATCTATACAAGCCCCGCCCGTGCCAGCGCTCAATACAAAGTCTGTATTATTAATAACACTAAGCGGCAGGCGTGCGCTCAGACATTTATCAAACGCACTTCACCTCAGCAGACATCTCTCCTCCCACCTTTTAAACCATCAGCAACTTCATAACTTTATTAAAGGGGAGTTTCCCAGTCTTAAAGAGCACTACGGCAAAAGTGGAGATGTGTTTGTGAGTCATGCCTACTCCCGTACTGTAAGTGGTTTCCAAAATGCGTATTGGATCAGACTACTACATACTACCAACTACTGCTACTTTGTACAGCTACTACTACGTATTAAAACCATGATTACAAGTACTGCTACTACAATACTGCTACTCAAATTACTATGGTCAACTCAGTATCATTAGTAGATTGGGAAACAAATGGAAAATGATTTATATTCAAGCAATTTGAGGTTTAAAGTGCCCATATTAGGCTATGTTAAGATGTTTCCTCATTGCAAACATACCTGGAGTTTTGTTTTTTGTTTCATTCACACGTTTAACACTCAAACTCTGCATATTTAGGCTGAGTTCTTCTCTCAAACAGAAAACACTTTATTTTAACATCACTTAAAGCTCACAATAGTCAATTCTGCATAATATAGGAGCTTTAAATAATAAAAAAAACCACCTTTTCAGCTGAAACTGGGCAATGCTCTTACTCTTGTCCACTAAACTTTAAAACTGAAGCATCAATTTCCTGCTGGCAATTTTCCAAATGTAAATAAAAAATACAAACTGTTTTTGTTATTGAAAACTTTGGAACACTTCACATTTTTGCACACTTTTCCACATTGTTGCAGATTTGCATGTGCAGTGGGCGACCCATCGGGATGAGAGTCACGTCACATTTGGAGATGCTCCGAGAAGTTACGGTTATATAATGTTTACTGTGTCTCTGAGGAGCGAGCCGTCCTCACATCTGCTTTAGCTCGAGCCGTGCGAGGAAAATTAGGATTCGGAGCAGATAATACCGAAGTTTAACCAAACGACTTTGACTTTTACACCCAGAGGTCAATTCTCCAATCAGCTTTGTATCATCGCAATAGATTTTAAAAGGTGTGATAGTGCTACACTGAGTTTGGAGCACTTTTTTGTCATCACAGCAAACAAATGTGCAAATGTGGACTAGTTTTAAAGTCATGTCCCATTCACATTATATTCTAGAGCTCAGTAGTTTGGGATTTTACACCGAGTTTGATTCAAAATGACTTGTAACCCACCCACAATATCTAAAAATCTGATATTTAAAAAGATCAGATGAGAAATGCACTGTATAAATTGTATTCTGGGGTTCATCACTTGCTTGTCTCCATGGAGA
>JACN01100771.1:0-13295 GCA_000787155.1 Scartelaos histophorus
CTGTGTCGTCTCCCTCATTTTCATTAATGCTAGAATATGCAGCCATAAGTTTGATCTTAAAGTTGAAAATGTCCTATTCAGTTGGTGTTAAAACTGCAAAACTGCATTTGGTCTTTTTTTTTTAAACAATCCTATATTACACAAAATGTACTCATGTGTACTTTAAACTATATTATAATACTGTTACCTCCTCAAAAACAAACCCAGCGTTGTGTATTGTTTCATTCACCACAGGTTTGCGTAACTCATTGTCAATAGTCTGTCTCCAAAACTCAAATCGCTCCGTTCCACCTTGTGTTGTCATGTAGTGGTGTAAATCAGCGGTCCCCAACCCCCGGGCCGTGGACCTGTACCGGTCCGTGGGTCATTTGGTACTGGGCCGCACAGAAAATTTTGAAAATTTACCCGATTCTCTGTTACATCCATCTATGTCACTCTTGATGCAGGACAAGGTGCTCTTGTCTTCTCGGTCACTGCTAAAATAAATATTACGATTCTCTGTTACATCCGTCTATGTCACTCTTGACGCAGGTCCAGGCTCTTCTCGGTCACAAACGTCTTTGGAAAGTTTCTTTGCAAAGGGGAAAAGGCCCAGCCAGGAGACAGAAGAGGAGCCTACGACTTCCAAGAAAAATAAAGCTACATTTAATAGACAATATCAGGAGTCCTACTTAAAATACGGATTTATCCCAACAGGAGATTCCCACGCATTACGTTACTCACATCGTGATTCGTGTTTATTATAATGTTTAGAAAATACCACAGTTTTCATGCAGGTCATATCATATTATTTTGTTGTATTTATCCGCCACACCTTAAACGCCGGTCCGTGAAAATATTGTCTGACATTAAACCGGTCCGTGGGGCAAAAAAGGTTGTGGACCGCTGGTGTAAATGAACAGCTCTTACCTTTCAGTAGGTGTATGGAGTTTAAAAACACTTCCTGCCCCACATAACATCACAAGGTGGTTTGAATTTAAGAGAAAAGCTCAGTTTATTTGTGTGTTCAACATGTGTGAATGAACTTTAGGTATGTTCTTGATGAGAATTATACATTATAACATATATCAGAAAATGGGCCCTTTAATGGTACATCATTTGCTTTTGTTGAGTTTGTTCTTTCATGACACTATTCCCCTAGGGTTCCCCACATCCCCAATACTACTTTTTACATGTTTTCAAACTTCATTTATAGAACCAAGACATGATTTCTCAACCAACTCCAGCTATTTTAAACATGAATAAAGATAACGTCACAAAAAACACCAACGTACACATGCAAATGATGTAGAAGTGGATCAAATCTTGTTGCGTTTCCAATGATCTGACAGCTCTAGCAGCCATAGTAAATATTAGTCTAGGTGTAAAAACATGTTAAACCTGCACAAGTGTGAAGTTAATGAACGCGATGCTCGACTAAACTTTCTGACTCCTCGCTTCCTCTTTCCATTCCTTGCGCGAGCTCCCACTCAGTGTGCTCTTGCAGCGAGTCTCTCCCATGGCTGTTTTTTAAGCACAGTTCTGAATAAATAAATGCTAAATCAAGCCTGTCTCATAGTGGTAATTCGAAGCAGAGAGGGCAGGAGTGAATTTTAAGGTGAGCCGCAGAAGCAGAGACTTTCTCACCGTTGCTTGAGGCGCACTGACTTGATAAATGAAAAAAGAAAAGACCCTACACTGCGTATTTAACAGTGGTTAGTGAACAGCCACATGACACGAGATGTTGATCTGAAACGACTATTCTATATTTAACGTGTCTGTCTCTAAATAGAAGCATGTCACTGCAAAAAAAAAAGGTTTCTCAAGCCTTGAATGCAGCGCAGGATTATTCATACATGCATTTTCAAAGCTTCTGAATGTTGTTTTTACATAATACGTTCACAATTGGTGCATTTCTTATGACTCTGCAGCATTCTATAGGCCAATAATATTTAATAGAGATGGGAGCAGTTAAATATATATCTAAATATTGCTCAACTGCAGATTTTTGTTGGAATATTGATAGAAAGATCCCATATTTTGGAGTTTACCTTTCCAATATGGCAGAGCACAATGTAATTAATAGGAAAAACTGACTCTTGCCCCCCATCTGAAAATGACATTCTCAAACAGAACAGTTCAGATTAATTAAATAATAATACAATACAATATCCTGCTAGTTTAGTGTTGAACTTGTCCGTCTCTAAATAGAAGCATGTCACTGCAAAAAAAAGGTTTCTCAAGCCTTGAATGCAATGCAGGATTATTCATACATGCATTTTCAAAGCTTCTGAATGTTGTTTTTACATAATACGTTCACAATTGGTGCATTTCATATGACTCTGCAGCATTCTATAGGCCAATAATATTTAATAGAGATGGGGGCAGTTAAATATATATATATAAATATTGCTCAAATGCAGATTTTTGTTGTAATATAGCTTTGGGTCTAGTCAATGCTCGAAATGATCAGGTCCCATATTTTGGAGTTTACCTTTCCAATATGGCAGAGCACAATGTAATTAATAGGAAAAACTGACTCTTGCCCCCCATCTGAAAATATGACATTCTCAAATCTGAAAAAACTACCAATAAAACAAACAGAACAGTTCAGATGAATTAAATAATAATACAATACAATACAATATCCTGCTAGTTTAGTGTTGAACTTGTCCTTGTTTAGCCCGAGCGGTTTGATAAATAGAAATGTCAGCTGTATGGATTGAAAACTAACCAAATACCTTCAGATCAAAGCATCAAGACAAGCAAACAGTGCAATTTCAATCAGACCCTTTCCCCTGCAAAACCTTCTATCACACAAGCGCCCCAGCAGCGGCAAACTCTTTTCCTTGATGTAATTGAAATCCCGCCTTGTAGAACTTGACTATAAACCCCGGGATCAAGCGCTAATGAAAACAAGTTGCCAGGAAGTTATCATTGTGAATTTATGCAGATTGGATAGAGCGGAATTGTTGTTGGCACAGGACGAGTGGGAATGGGGGGTGGAGGAAGACTGCCCCTGCCCTGCCAAAAACCCAGAAAAGCTCATTGGCACCGAGGCACACATACACACCCGTAATGTTCTAATTCTTGGCTCGAGCCGCAGCACTTCCCTTGCAACTGTCGTGCTGCTCCTGGTTGGCTTGCGCGGACTTGCTGAGATTATTTTGTACAGGGGAAATGGCTCAATGGTCCTTTCCAATCCTGTGCACACATGTCTAAGCGTGGCTGTGTAACTTGGTGTATTATGGCATCAGGGTCTCGCTTGCTGTTAGTTTTGTCAAAGCAGCGTGCAGAGCTGTAATTCCAAATGTCAAAACCCTTGGCTTTAATTTGGACAAGAAATACAGCGATATCCCTGAAGCGAATTACAGCCGAGATTTACAATTAATACTGTGCATGATGTTGCGGTGAAATATTCGGCGAAGATTACCACGCGTAGATTACCGACGATGTCCCGCCGACCCAGCTCCACTAAACCACGACGCTGTTTTACATTTCTGCAAGAACAGCAGATCAGCGTAATAACAACAAACCCAGAGAGAGAAGCGTCCGACGGAAATGCCGAAGGAAGCATTTCTACATGTGTGACCCGCTGACGCCAAAGAGATTTCTATAGCTCGTCGCTTCACCAGATACGGCCTATTTGAGAACGGAAACGCCAAACCGAGATGGGGCGGCAATTTTCTTTTCAGAGAACGCATTCCTCGCAAGCGGGGTCATTGCAGCTGTGCTCGGTTGGTTGACAGAAATCCCCTCTCACACATATCGAATGAAATCAATACACAGTGTTATATGCACAATATTTGGTGCAAGCAGTACGCAATATTATGCCTGCTACTCTCATGTATGTAGTATGTTGATATGTAATGAGGAGAACTGTGTAAAAAAAAAAAAAAAAGTCCTGAAAAGTAACACATCTGTTCCATTATCATCAGTTTATCTACATGGAGATCATTGCATTTATTCAATTATAGGATTTTTTATTGATCAATACCATCTTGAAAATAATGCATTCTGATTGTGCACCCTGTAGACAAGCTGGTGTCAAACCCTCCACGAAACATAAGGCCTGTTTAAAGTACTTTTACTCGGTTGCAACAGTGCACAAGGGAAAGACATCGAGGTTTCATAACCAAATCAAACACGTGTTTGTGCCAATGTGCAAACTGCACAGGTGACGAGCCATGGCGGCCACAAGCCCAGCTCAAGCATGATTTTAACTAAAAAGTGCAAATGAACTCATTGTGTAAAAAGTGTCAAGTGGCGGTGACATGCTCGGTGATCATGTGTTCTTGATAAGTATCGCCCTCACACACCTCACACACCTCACACACCTCATTTGAATTCACTCGGGCTGTGACACATTTTGTAATAATGGCAAATTATCTGATAAAAGTCCAAAATGCAGTAACGTGATCATGTGATAACCACCTTTTCTATTAAACTTTTCAGTTAATAGAACCTGTGTGACCTTCTGTGGATAAGTTTTCCTTTTTCCTGAATGGTGTTGCTTCATTTGAAGAGGGCCAGAGCAATTACTAAATCAATAAGTTGGTGATTACTGAGACCCTATAGGCTCATGCCACTTTATCACTATATTATACTAAATAATAATACATTTCCAATAGAAGCCTTATTTGCAGTGATTTGTGAACATGATGTGGATGTACTTTGTCAAAGCTTCCTGTATTATGTTGAATAGGCACAGCTGCACACCCCCTGCCCTTGCACCCCGTCATTCCCCTGCCACTCACTCACACAGCGTTTAGCCTGCCATCCCAGCGCCTCAATAATCACAGCTCATTTTGGGAGGTGTGCTGTTTTGAGAGAGGCTTTTGGAATTTGAATGAGGATGATCGGGTCACCGGGGGAGACCTGAGAAGAGCTCACATACCGAGAGGAAAGCACCTGCCACTAACACAAATATTTGTCAATAGAAGGATTATGCGGTTTCCGCAATTTTGCTGCCCTAATTGGGTATTGAATGTGTTATTTCCCACAGCAACTAATATACTATAATATTTACGAAAATATACATTTTTTTTTTATTTCAGTTGGACATTTTGATTAAATGCACCAAGTTTTACTCCATATAGTTATAGCTGAGTCCTCAAGTCTTTATTTATGGTGTAATGTTTGGATATGGGCGTGAATCACAGGTGGAACAGCCAATCAGTCCCTATGAAAACAAATAAGGCTGATTACAAGGGGGGGGGAAATCACAGGAGAAGCACTAAATTCTTAATCTTAGGTGAAAGAAATGTTGTTGTAATGATGGAATGATGGGCAAGTTGAAATAAACAGGCTCCATAGGTTTTGGAGTGTGGCTCTAGACCAGGAGTCTGCACCTTTATTATCAAAAGAGCCACTTTGCCTCCTCTTCTATCAAAAAAGAAATCGTAGAGAGCCGCAAAAAATAACAGAGGTTGGAAACTTTTAAAAGTTTTCATCTTTTATTTATTTTACCACAGAGTATAACAACAGAAGTGCAGTGTGCGTTTGTACTTTGAAATAAATTAAACTGTGAACTGTAGGTCTATTTAAGTCCTTCCTATATTTGTGTAAAAGTAAAATAAAAACTGCCCCACTGTGGAGAGGTAATCCACTTCTTGAAAGATACAGATAGTTTGTTCTCTTCAGCTTTTTGTAGCAGTTCCGAAATTGCTCTTTTGCTCATGTTCGGTTGGGTATTTTTCAGCAAATGCGTCATTGGCGATGAAGGCAAATGAATATGTCCACGCTGAATTAAACTCTCTATTTTCTTCCAAAACTTTTCTTTTTTGGGATTTTTTCATGGTTGGGCCATCGCAGGGTTCACACACAACCTCCAGCACATTAAGGCAAAGGTGACGTTACGTGACGGACGCATATTTTTGTTAACAAATTAGACATTAAAATCAGTTCTTTTACACACAACAAAAGCCGCAAACACATTAAGGCAGAGGCTGATGACATATATTTTTGTTGACAAATTAGAAATTAAAATAAGTTCTTTTAAAATTAGATAAGAAAACTTCCCAACAAAATAAAATAATATGAAAAAAAAAAAAGAATTAAGAAATACCTTTTTTTTTTGTTTTTTTCCAAGGCCAAAGGAGCTTCTTTCAGCATTTTGGTTTTCCTTGAGTAACACAATGAAAAACAATATAGTTAAACTTAAAATGTAATAAAAATAAAGCTACTGAAATTAATGAACCAAGTTTTAAAGGCCAAACCACCAAATGACTATTATAGTGACACATGAAGAAGATTGTAGGTGTTAAAACAGCACGATTATGACATAAGTGTTTGGATTCTCCATATAATTATCTCAAGAGGAGCAGATATTTATCAAACAATGTAGACTGAACATAGTAGGAAATGTGTTTAGTTTTTTGCCCAGATCTTTGGACATGTGCCTGGATTACACTCGCTTTTACACATGAACCATTTAAGGCTTGAATGTGCTTCTTAAAGTGCATTTCTTGGACAATGTTGGAGCCAGCTGTTGGTCGCAGATTTCAAGCACTAACAAATCGATTTGGCAATGCAGCCTAATTGTGTTTCCGTTTCAAATTATTTTGGCTCTTGTTAGGCTTCGGAATTGTCATTTGGCAAACATATAGTTGCTCAAAAAAAATCCAAGAGACTCTACATGTTCTTTCATTACTGCCGCTGTTGCGAAACACAAAACAGAAAATGTGTTAAATCTGCAAAAATCAAATGTGTCCAAGTAAAATCTTAAAACTTAAGCGCATTTGAAAGCGTCCTGAATAATGGAACAGGCTTATCCTCTCTCAGGACTAATGGTGCGCTTCCTAACATTCTTTAAAGATGCTTTTCAATTAATATGGACTTGAGGTAGCAATGTGTATGCTAATGTTGTGAAGCCGGTTATTGTTAGTGCAGGAAGCTGTTAGTGACTCAGAGAATGAGAAAGGATCAGGTGGAATAGACACAGCAGACGCTCTTATCTCCAGGTAAAAGCATGTTATTAGCCAGAGCAATGTCAAACTTTTAATCGGATGTGAAATTAAGGTACACACACACACTCCGAGGGGTAAGGACAATCACAAGGAGCCGTAACCTTCAGCTGGTCAGTACTTCACGAGAAAATATTTAATCTCAATCTTCTCCTCCCTTCCCAAGCTGTGAATGCTTTGCTAAAACATAAGAACTGTGCATGGGTCTTACAAAGTGTTATTGGTATTTGTCCAACTCTATTTTATTGAAGATTTTTCAAGTTTTGAAACAGTGACAGTATTAGCTGCAGATTTTATATAGTTTTTTGGGTTTTTTTTAGTAACTGCACATTTGTGGCGCTATGAGACGTGGTTAGAGGCTTATCGCTTTTTCAGCATTTACTTCTCTGCGCCTCTAAACCACATTTTAGCATGTATATGTAAAAGCCTCGGTTTGGCAATTGTCAAATGAATTATCTTGGGTATAGAGGAGTTGCAAGAAGCTAAACTCATCACAAATCATAAGCGCAGTATAAAATCTGCAGCAGTATCTCTTCTGACAAAGAGTAAAAGACTTTGACCAGAAAAACCCCTCTGGACCTCAAGGCAGTATCTCCACTACACTTAAATATTGTGACTGGTTATAGTTTGCCTAATAGCGCTGCTGAAGCAAAGGTCAAATGATCAATAAAGTGGCTGAAATCCATCTCCCGCGCCTGGAGTCTTGAGCGAGGCCGACAGAATACTAAGTGCACCCCCAGGGCACTTTTCTCTTATCTATTTTATGTGTTTTGGTCTGCAGAGGAATATGGAGGTGTGACAGTCGGGCGTGTGAATGCTGCAAGTGTCTCTGTAAACTACAGTCCATATCTGCCTCTGCATCTGTCGCTCTGTGTGAAGATTGAAGGGTCCATGAGTGGTTTGCATCATATCATGGAAATGATTGACAAAAGAGGACATAGGAAGGATAAAAGAGTAATTTTCCACCCTACCTTGTGATTTATTTGGACTGTGTGTCAGTATAAAACATTTAGCACATAAAAGAACACCAGGTTTCTTATTGTTTTTTTCCCCAAGTACAAATAGTTCTATTCCCTGCCTCGTGGTGCCAGGTACAGCATGTCCACTCACTATCTGTAGCATTTCTCCGCTCTATTGTGTATATGACAGAAAGTCCTATAACTGGGCTCAGTGTAAATACAGTTCTGAGCCCATGATTAAGTACAGTAGTGTATGCAGTACTCCCAATGTCATTGTATACGCTGCAGTAGGACTATTTGAAAAGAAAAAGTATTCAGAGATAGAATTCCTTTTCCTTGAACGTTTCATTTCGAAGATACCAATTCTCAAAAGCACAAATCTTGATAACTACAGTGTTATGACTAATATACAATTTTAGGAATACTGGGCATACTTACTTTTTTTTTTTTTTTTTTTTTTTTTTTCCAACATTTGAAAACAAAACATATATCTGATCCAAGCAAGAGTACATATTATTATATTATCTCACTTTTTTATTTATTTTTTTATTTTTTTTAAATGCAATATTGCTTTTATTATTATACATTTTCAACCCAATAAGTGAAACATTATTATTGCTACTTTGTTTTTCTCGTGTATTTTCATTATGTATCCATGTTTGGGTTGTTTCTTTGATTTCAGAAAGATTCCCAGCTCGGTTTGTAGGTTCTCTCCACAAATTTGCTAAACATCATGAGTACACTGACAAGTCTGGTTCAATTTTATCTTATTTGCTATGTTTTAAATGGATGGACAGAGTCAAGGTATTTAATTATTTGAATATAAATGTATGTTTTATTCTTTAATTGGACCAACTAAAAAAGCACTTCACACAGTTTTTCTTCATTTCTCTTGTGTGTACATTAGTGAGTCCTTAGTATTAGTAACTTGTTGAAACTTATTTCAGACAATACATCCCACCATTTCACTGCAAAGCTCTTCATCACCCTGCAGCAGCACGTTTACAGGATCCCATTATCCCGAAGCTATAAATTCTATAAAATTTAGGGCCTTATTCTGACAACTACGGCCTGATCTCACCCCACTTATGTATAGAAAAAGGCTGCAATTTGTCTGAGATTGTGAAAGAAGAAGCACTTGAAGCACCATTATCACTGTTCCGGGTGCATTTTGCCGCCTGGGTTTGTTTTGAAAGAGTAGGAGGAGAGACCGGAGTGCGTTGAGCCAGATATTCAAGCTGCTGCCCCCAAGTGTTTTATTTACATTTCATACATATCCGTGCCATTCTTTTAAACCGGTGTTTGGTCTCTCGTGCAGTGAGATCACTTGTCTGGTTGTCGGCCAATTACTGTAGGCCATAAAAACAAGTGAAAGAAATGCCTGAAGAAGAGCGCTGGCAGGACTTGATAGTCCAAACCAAAGGGAAAGTATAAAGAAAGCTTGTATTTTAAGAGGGTACTTTGATTCCTAAACAAACACTCATAGACTCTCCAGGGTATATACAAAACACAGTAAAAGCATGAAGTAACTGCTTGGACTCAGTACAGGTTGAAGTTATTTATAGATTCAAGATGGCTGACGAGAAATTAATACACCGTGTTCAGAGATGCCCTTGTCCTGAGCCACGGGGAGCTGGATGTTTTGAGACTGTATTCTAGAGTCATTCTGTCAACCTCCCTGCATTTGGCCACGAGGAGCTCAGATTAGAGCCACTGCTCCCAAAACTTCTTTGACACAGTATATACTCACCTGAAGGATTATTAGGAACACCACACTTATACAGTGTTTGACCCCCTTTCGGCTTTAGAACTGCCTTAATTCTACGTGGCTTTGATTCAACAAGGTGCTGAAATCTCTTTAGAAATGTTGGCCCATATTGACCGAAACATCTTGCAGTTGATGGAGATTTGTGGGATGCACATCCAGGGCACCATGTCATACATGCTTTATGACATGGTGCATTATCCTGCTGGGATGCACATCCAGGGCACCATGTCATACATGCTTTATGACATGGTGCATTATCCTGCTGGACTCAGAGGATGGGTACATGGTGGTCATGAAGGGATGGACATGGTCAGAAACAATGTTCAGGTCGCCCGTGACATTTAAACGACGCCCAATTGGCACTAAGGGACCTAAAGTGTGTCAAGAAAACACCCCCCACACCATTACACCAGCACCACCAGCCTGCACAGTGGCAACAAGCCCTGATGGATCTATGTTCTGATTCTGTTTACGCCAAATTCGGACTCTGCCATTTAAATGTCTCAACAGAAATCGAGACTCATCAGACCAGGCAACATTTTTCCAGTCTTCAACTGTCCAATTTTGGTGAGCTTGCATGTGTACATACGTGAGCAACATACCATACTGTGGCCCACCTCCTTCAACAGGTGCCAAAGTCCCAGCAGGGCCACGCCTAGTCATGGTTCAACTGGTTCAAAACACCACGCTTTAGAGGCTTTAGAGGATCTGTGTTTGGACACGGTTTTAAAGTCCTAGTCCGACTGTACCCTTAATGTTTGATACATTTTTAAACATTTAACTTGTCACATTATGTCTATGCACAATGCTCTCCTTACTGTGGTCTACAAGAAGCACTCGCTGATATGAATGAACACCATGTGAAACCTACGGCCATAACAGATGACCAGTAGTAAAGGAAGTAGACTACATCAAAACAGGTGTAATGATGGTGAGGGCTTGGCAGTCTATTCTTCGATACTACTGCTGATGAAATAGTTTAAAAATACACTTCCATGTTGCTGGGTGAGACTTCATGAATCTCAGTGCGATGGGGAAACTGATTTTGAAGGTTAAATCCTGACACAGAAACGGGCACAGACTCTTCACAGTGCATCAAACCCCCGTTATGATTTGGGTGATGAGATGAGTCCATCAGCCAAGGACATGGATTGGTCCTGAAATGCAACTTCAATTTGGGTCATGTTTCATATTTATCTGAGCATCGAACCCTCATTAGTGTCAAACAATATTGCCAGAAAGTGCAAAATGTCAGCAGAAGGGCCAGAGAAAAACAATTGAACATTTGTCTCTAATATCGGCGCAGACAGAGCCAAGTCTTATCTGCTGCTCTGCTGGGCTTCCATGTGTCCACGTGGGCCAAAAACTGATTCAACTATAACACACCAGTGGCACTTGATGGTCTTGGCTAGTGTTAGTCAAATAAAAAATCTTCTTATAAATTATTGGATGGTAAATCGGACCTGATACTACAATACTTGACTGTGGTATTGTAATAACTCCATAACAGTCTTTCAAGTACATAATTAAAATGTTCTTGCACACTGGTGCTTTATTATGCCCCCCACTGAGAAGATGTTGCATGTTTAACATTGTTTCTGTGGATAAGTGGCAGTTCAATATAACAAATGTAGGAAGTTGCTGAACAATTACCTGCTGTTCATTAATAGCCTATGCTGAGACATTTATGTTTTGATATTTTACATAAAAAGATAGAAGTTATGAATGGCTTTATAGAGGTGTCCAGTTTACTATATGGTCTATAGATTCCTTTAGCTAATTAATTCAGTTTTGATTTGAAGTGTCTGTTCAATAACTGGGAACCCTGCAATTTAAACATGTATTAGGCCCTAGTACATCTTAGACCTCACTCAAATCACACACCACACTCTAAGACACAGTGTAAGTGCCAGCTCCAGCTTGAGAGATCAGACCTCAAACCAAATAGGCCCAGACTCAGTGTTAAGTTCCATCTTATGCCCTACTTATTGTGTGTGGTCCTTTGTGTCCTTTTCTTATTTTATTTATATATTTTTGGTCATATATAGTTCTGCTTCCTTATTTCTTTAACAAATTCTCTTGGTTTTACTATTTTTATAACTTCTCAAGAGCTTTTTAAATGATGCTTTATGCAGCACTTTGGAAATGTCCAGTTTATAAAGTGAATTAGATTGATATGTCTTTATTTGGTTTAATGTAATAACCATCATTTTGATATGCTTCCTAAATATTGAATAACAATCTCAGCTGTTTGCACTTTGAGGAATGTAATTCTCGAAACAAAACTGGACAATGTGTCTTGCTGAACTCGTGGTCTTATCGGAGAGGCTCTCAGAGGACGACTCCCAGATATGTGCAGCCCCTTCTCCACTGCGCCACACACCTGCTCCTCGCTCCCGCCCTGCCTTACTGTGCCAGGTGGTCGTGGTTCATTTTCTGCCTGAGAAATTGAGCCAGATTTGCCTCCTGTTTCCTTGTTTTGGCGCACGATTTTTGGAACCTCTGTTCTATTTGGATTGCCCATGGTCACTTGGACGCTTCGCTGTCTATTCACGGAGCCATTTAAATGTCCGTAGGCTTTTTTGAGACACTGAATATTCTCTAAAACTTGTGTAAAAGAAAGAGCATCTGTCCAGGGACTCTTTGATGGGGATTTCAGATATTCTGCCAGCAGTCAATGGGGAACTGCCAGTAGTAGCGGCCTGTCAAGTCACAGGAAAACTCTTCCAACTGATAATTGCTACTAGACACATGACTTTCCTCTTATGTCAAGTCTAAATTTAGACTTTAGACTACCTCAAAAGAAATAAATAAATAAAGTCACATTATGCAGTCCTGAAAGTGCAGCCTTCTTTATCTTCAAAGTTTCACTAAATCTGATTGACCTTTGGCTTTTGACCTTTGAAGGGATCAACCAAAAAAGCTCTCAAGTCATAAGATGAATCTGAGTCATTTGGAGCTTAGTGTATTTGTCGCATGATCCCCAACAAAGCCTGAATATGCAGCACCAGGAATCCTCAAAGTCCGACATGAATCTTTATAGTCCTGCATCAGCTGTATCTTAAATGTATATAACAATTTAAAGGCGCACTGTGTAACTTGTCATGTGGAGGGTCGTCATGGAGATGTGCCTAGAATGTTTGAATATGCAGCACCAGGAATCCTCAGACTCCGACATGAATCTTTATAATCCTGCATCAGCTGTATATTAAATTTACATAACAATTTAAAGGCTGCTCGTCTCCATGGAGATGTGCCTAGAATGTTCCACAGTATGGCCATAAACTTATGAATCTCCACGGAAACTTGCAAGCCAAATTACTGGTTAGATTTGTGAAGAGGCGACCCCACTCACAGTAAATATAAATGTTGTGCCATACGGTGGACAAAGCATTAAGTCAATATCCATATTTATTTTATTTTATTTTATTTTATTTTATTTTATTTTATTTTCTTGTTCTGCTCATTCTCTGACATTTTTGTTTGCTAATTTAACAATTTTGTGAAGCCTGCCGAGATAACTGTTATGATTTTGGGCTATACAAAAATAAACTGAATTGAATTGAATTGAATATCACCCTGGAGAAACAGGTTCCGGAAAAGTTACACCGTGCACCTTTAAAC
>KN519041.1:0-13018 GCA_000787155.1 Scartelaos histophorus
CCGGTTCCCTCACTCTGACAGGAGCCGCTCTCTTCAGACACACATAATTGCAGTGGTGAGAGCTGCAGTATCAGACCAGAGACAGTCGGAGCTTCTATGATGAGCTGAGACCCCGTCTGGGACCAGGGCCAACATCACTGAGGCTTTATAAAGAAAGGTAATTAAGAGTCATTTACTTAATATCCCTGTTAAACATCCCCCAAATGAAGGGCCATTGTTTCTCAGGCGCAGCTCACCATTATGGAATGTTGGGAAAGATAGAATTTGAGCACTTCTTAGCTTCTTTATGCATGAATTTTTGATAAAAACCGCTTGAATTAAAGAATGCAGCTCTAATTCAAATGTTTGGTTTGCTGGGCCTTTGGCGTTTGCTTTAAACTGAAAGCTTTTCCTGATAAAATGACCATTTATCAAGGCTTGGGATTTGTGGCATGATTCAAAGTATGTAAATAAATCTGCCAGGACCTAGATGTGCAAATAGATATTGTGTGGTTGTTATTGCAACAAATGTGAACTTTTTGCCACTCCTTACAGTTCTTACAGAGAACTTTGCTTTCAAACAAAGTGTCTAGCTCAAGGACACAACAGCAATATTTACCTGCGGTTAAACCTCCAACCTAGGGGTTAGTGAATATGACTGCTCTACCAATTTCACTATTGAACTTCAGAAGGCATTACTGTACGCTATGAAACTTAAATGCCAAATAAATTATTCCAAATATCCAATTCCAAATATTTCAAAATAGAAAAGAATGTAATCTTATGATACAAACTTATTGTGGCTTATTGTAGCTTGTAGACAGAGACAGAGACTATAAAAGTCAGAGGTACAGGTTTCCTGAGCAGGCCTAACACGTGGTCACTTCTGGTGAGCCATATTAAGGTGTTTTTGTATATTTTATATATCTTGCTGTTAAAAGACTAATTTTTATTTTTTGTTCTTTTTTAAATGTCGGTGCAGATTGGAGGGATGTTTTTAACATTTATCTGACTGTATAATCATGATGTATAAAATTGCAACATTAACTGCACTGTGCTTGTAGGCGCAGTGCTAGTTGCCGTTTTAATTAGTTTTGAGTCTAATTTGCTCGTGCACATTAGTGGTCGCTCTGCACTGGGTGCAGGCTGCAGGCAGCTGGGTGAGGAGGGGGCTCACTTTAGGGTGACCTTATTTATAGTTATTGGGGGCACTTGTAATTGGGTGTTTTTAGCTGTGGTTTCTTAGTGTTAATCTTGTTTGTTTTTCGCTCTTAGCATGTCTCCTTCACCCCAGCTTCAGGGTGGAGCTTCACCCCTGCAGCGGCATCTCCGGCTCCAGCATATCGATCAGCCTTAAGTTTGTTTTTGTTTAACTTGTCAGAAAAAGCTGCCTCATGGCTGTTGGATCCACACACTGACTGGTTTGCTTTGTTATTAAAACTACTTGTTGACTCAGTGTTACATTATTGATCTAAATCAGCGCTGTGTTTTCAGCCTTTCTCAGGCATAACGGGGAAATCATGAGAACAGCTCTGCCTGCTGCTCTCCAGACCACAGCTCCATAACTCAGATCGGGTCGGGACAGGCACAAGTGACGGGGCAGAGCCAGTGGGATACAGTAGGAGACTCAGCCCCGGTGAATAACATCCAGAAGAGAGACAAGAGGAGAGAGATTTACAAGTTCTTAAAAGAGATGCGGGAATAGTGTTGGAGAAGAGGGGAGGCTTCCGATGTCTTCTAAAATCTCCAAGTGTCACAAAACAAATCCCAGGCCTTAAGGAATGAGCTGCTGTGTGATAAATGGGCCCTCGACTACACACCTGTACTGCGCTCTGTGCCTGAGGAGGAAGAGGACAGGACACTCTGGGAATACTGGAAGTTTCCAGATCTTACAAATAAATGCTCTCTACAGAAGAACTGTGTTGTCACTTGGAATCTATAACACATGTTTATTTTTTTGTGTGACATTTGTGTTCGTATTTTTGTGTTATGTGGAAATGCTCCTCAGACTCATGCTCTCCTGACAGTGTTGGGTTTGCACAGGAAAAATAGACTCTAAAGTTTTCCATATTCAGTATTTTAAGAAATCTTTTAAGACGCTGTGTCAAAAGTCATTCAAAAGTCTCTGCTATAGGATACTTAAAGGTGCACTATATTTTCTGGAAAATGCTTGTGTTTCAAGAAGATTTTATTGCTGAAATGATACACAATTCTGAACCTGAGCTGCAACTGCTTGTTTCCATGGAGATAGATATGTTTAATGACATAATGTGAATAGCATTTTCATCGTGATAGAACTTTACTGACTGATGATGGTTTCATTGTTTGATTTTTGTTGGTAGAATAGTGAAAGGTGATTGCTCTAAAATATATTAAATCGAATAACTTGATTACTGTAAATAATTTGTTGATTAAAGGTCCTATATTGTGCAAAACTGACTGTTGTTTGTCATGTTAAACATATCTGGCACAAATGTCTGAGTAAATTTGCATTATTATTACTGTCTACATCTCCAAACCTCAAAATTAATTGGTAATTTTCAAGTTTACAGAAGAAACACAGTCCAAAACGCAACTCCAGGTATGTTTGTGATGTGGAAATATTATAATATAAATTAAAAAATAGCATAATATGGGCACTTTAAGCAGGATTATGGAAAAGCAAATCACATACATCAAACAGATTGATATGAATAGTTTCAGCCTGGATCTATGCATGAATTTACAGTCCTTCAGCAGGCCTACTTTTCATTAGTGAAACAGCTGAGAGGTGCTTTCGATGAATAAGTGTGAGGAATTTCCTGTTGGATGGAGACTCCAGATAAGTTCAGCCAAACATGGAATCATTGACACACACAGAGAAATCCCATGAAGGCAGCAGTAGGGTATTATGGTGCTTTCAGGGGAAAATCCATTAAGTGGCTCCTCATTACAGCACTTTTCCTAATGATAAGTTTTATATCGAGTTGAGCTGCGCAGTGGAAACACCTGTCACCTGCTCACAATATCCACCGAGTCTGATGCTTTATTGGCAGCAGAAGCTCAACGCAGGATTACACTCGTGACTGGTGGAAGAGGATTTCCCATTTTAGCAAAGGAAGAAAGAGGAAATGAAAGCAGACAGCAGCACTGGGTTTGTGACCCAAGCCAATATAAAATAGTGAGAGTTTCCAAAACGCAAAGTATGAGAGGCAATGATTAGTTTTTCTCAAAGTGTATCATGGGTAAGAAAAGTTTGAGAACAACTGTATTTTTGGGTTGTAATTTGTAATCTAATGGAGGGTTTGCCGCTCTCTACATGCCACTGAAATGTAACTTTATCTGGAATGTTAACTCATATCTATCTCAGTGGAGAGGCCAAATTACAAGTCAGATCTGTGAAAGGCACATCCCATTCGCATTAAGAACAACCGAGTTAATAAAAGACAGATCCAATAGTGTGAAATCTTCCAGGAAACACAAACCCTCAACCAAAAGGGCCCATACTGTGCTCTTTTCTGATCTATGTTACAGTGATGTGCTTAATGTCGTCTTTTCTCACACTAAAAACACAATTTCACCATGTGACAGCATGTGGGAATACAAGAAGTGATCCACTGCGTCTTTAAACTCTATACAACTTCACTAGAATCATTTAGGACCTGTTATTGACAGTCTCTACTGAACTAAAGGTAAAAGGGAGCTGCTAACTTGAAAACCACAGCTTTGTGATATTACTCGGTGGATGTAGACAGGCTAATAAAAAAGGATTAGTGTGTGAATGAAACAAAACACAACTCCAGGTATGTTTTTGAGGAGCTGGCAACGTTCTAACATGGCTAAAAGCTCACAAGAGTCAACTTTACATAAGAAAAGAACTTTAAAGATTCAGAAATAAGGTAAATTCAATGCCAAGTTAGTCTTTCCGAATGACAGATACCCAGTGTGTGAGCTCTTTTGTTGTAAAAGTCAAGACTATTTCCAATTTTGCTCAGTTATGTTGCAATTAGGTAATATTTTGAACTCAGACAATAACAGACAACAGCAGTGGGCTTGTGGGAAATGCCAGAATAATAAATAGAGAATCGTTGCATTATTCAAACACTGGACGGCTTTGTGAGAGTGGTGGGAAGCGAGGACGGCGAGAATAAAAATAGGGACAATTGAAGTGAGCCGGAAAGCACATCAGGAATAGGTTGAATGGCTGATAGAAAACATTGACAGATGAGGGTTTTTATAGAGCCGCTCAATCAGGCTCCTCTCTGGCCTTTCCTCTCCTTTCAGCTGTGCTCCCCTGGGTGTGAGGTAGAGAGGGCCCTGCTTTTCAAAAAACTCCAAAAACTTCACTCAGTCATGATCAAGGAGGCCGATTAGCCCTTTTCAAACTGCGTGTATTCAGGGCGCATGGATATTCAAATCCTCTCTGCCTCTATAAGGTCTGCCAGAGTTCATGAGCTCTCCGTCTACAGCCAAAGACAACACACATATTCACTAAAAATGGAAGTCAGAGATCAGTCATCTACGGGCAGGTGGGTGATAGGGATCTGATAGACCGGGTCCTGGGAGTTCAATGGAAATGAGTCTTTGCTGCGGTTTATCTAAGCCAAAATGAAATATCAAATGTTAGTTTAGCTTTCAAGGAAGATCAATAGCAGAGGTGTGGACACTTTTATTACCTCTGTGACAAGACAAGGAGACGTGTCTTTGGTGAAATGTTGTGCTGGTAACAATCGCTATAGTGAAACATCGGCCCTCTCAAGCGGGAAGAGCAAATTTATTGGCCAGCTGTTTGGAGGCTTGTGTTGTACATGATTTGAAAGACAGACACTTTGCCACTGACAGAAACAGGCCTCGGAGCTCTTGACGCTTTGTTTTTAGCCCCTGCGCTAATCACAGAAACAGATCACTGTAACACAAAGTACTGTTCGCACATGCTCACTCGTCACTGTTGGGATGGAGTTTCCAAAAGGGATTTTAATCTCATGCATACAGGCTTTTAATACCCCGCTCCAGCAGATCTCAGCAGCTATATTCACGATGGGGGTGAGAGCATGTGTCATTCTAACTTTGGGATCACATGGGTCAGACATGTGAAAACAGGGGTGTTAAAACCAGGCCATAGCAACAGAAGAATAGAGTAATCAGCAAGAGACATTTACTGACCTTTGCTGGCCAGGCTGTGCACAGTAATGGCTGCAGAGCTCTGGCCAAGGATATTGACATTTCCAGAGTCTATTCAGTGCGTAGCAACAAATACTGGCGCCAAGTGAGGCTTCCACAATATGACGGCATTGAAAAGATGTTTATAATCCTTAAAGGGTCCATATTGTGCTACTTTATGATCTATGTTATAATAACACAACTACCTGAAGTTGGGTTTTGTTTCATCCACATGTTTATTACAAAAATCCTGCATATTTAGTTCTTCTCTTACACAAAAAAACACTCTGTTCCAACTTGTAAAGTCATGTGGTAATAAAGGAAATGCTCCACTGGGTTTTAACCTCCATACACCTTCACTAAACACCTTCTTTTGGATCATTTCAACCCTGGAATCACCAGTCTCTACAAAGCAAATGGTAAATGGAAGTAGTTAACTTGAAAACAACCACATGACATCACAAAGTGGAGCATTTAGAGCTTTGGAGATGCAGACAGACTGATATTAAAGGGTTACTCAGACATGTGTGAATGAAACAAAACACAACTCCAGGTCTATTTGATGAGGTAACGCAATATAACATGGCTAACATGGTAATATAGGGTCTTTAAAATCTCATCTGCTTAAGACTTAGTGACTTCATCAATTCACTTTTTATGTTTCCGCTCATAATTATCCATCTCTGTGCAAAAATGAAAAGAAGTTATTTCCAAATGCTGGAGTTTTCCGAATTACAATAAAGCACAGTTTGTCTGATGTGCAAACAGTCTCTTGAATAACTCTACTAATATATATGATATTCCTCCTCTGCAGACATTGACCTATTAATAATTAAGAACCCCCTTTTATCAAAAATGAAATTTGCTCAGTCAGCAGTATTTAATATAAACCACAGTCATCACAGGGTCAGGTCAAGATGTCTGCTCCCTCCTCCAGACCCACAGCCATCAGAGTCCAGGAGAAGGCGAGTGGGAGACAGACTGGGACAGAATAGAGAGGCTTGTGTTAGCACTGGCAGCTCAATGTTAGCTTATGGACAGCAGCTTACACCACATATGGAAGTATAATAAGATCATGAGGCCACACCATGACTGACAGGGTAACTGCAAGGCCTCGGGTTTTGCACTGTCGATGTGGTCAGTTTCCCAGCATGCAACAGCAGCTCTACGCCAAAGTGAACAAAAAGAGGTGACCGTACTAGAAATATGACAAGAGAGAACAGTGAGGGTCAGAAGTGTTGGGGGAATAGTTTCACACACTGCTATATGGGCCAATAAGGTAAAAAACAAGGTTATTTTGGTATTTTGCAGTTTAATTCCATACACTAAATGATTTAATCCTAGTTAATCTGAGATTTTTTCTGGTTAAGAAGGTCGGTATAGCACCAGGTCCCAATATTTCCTAGAATTGACCGTATTTACAGGTAGAGGAAGTTTTTTTTTTTACTTCTTTTTAGTCATGCAAAATGTTGAGAGCAAGAATTATTGTGGGTCACATTATCAGTTCCCAACAGCTGATTTGTGAATTAACTTACCACAAATGTCATTGCTAAATAAGGGGTCCAAAACCAAGGACCCTTTTGCTCACGCCATACACTTCTTCATCTCAGATTGTCTCCAGTGTCTCCACATAATTGGGGTACATTTCCTGCTGGGTCCCACTGATATGTTTCCACCATGTGTTCCAAGCCACTCGCTCCCCATTTCAGTGCATTCAAAGGCAAAAGAACAAACCAGTGCTGGGTCCCTGTGGTCCCGGAGTCAACCACAAACTGCATTGATCTTCTCTTAAGATCAGAGGATGTCTTTAAAAAGAGCTCTCTGTATGAAGCCCAGTATTACCACGCTTTTTCACAAGAACATTTCTTTCAAGAGAAAAGAACTCTTGTGTTCTAAATTCAGTGAAATGTCAAAGTACTTAAACTAAATCAGCCTTTTTGCTTCATCTAAACCTATATGTAGGCTATTTATTATTAGATTTAAATGACACTTTAAATCTAAATTTGGACAAAACTGTGCTTTCTAAAATGATATCTTTGACAAAAGCGTACCAGAATACTGATGCATTAGACTTACATCGTGCTTTTCCAGATGCTCAAAGTGGCTTTAGAATTTCATGCAGTATTAATTTATTCCATACTGGGTTAGTGTTGTAAAAATACAATTGTAGCCACAGTTGCCCTGGAGTAGACTGACAGAAGCAACGCAACCAATCAGACACACAAACATTCACACAAGGTGAGTGAAGTGTCTTGCCTCGGGACACAACAACAGAATGCACTAGAGCAACTGCTCTCCCAGGCCTGCTTAGTTTTAGAGATCAGACAAGTATTCAATTGCATAGAAAGTGAAACTTTTAAACTTGTACTATTATTATAAGATGGCCAAAGTATTTGTTCCTTTATATTCCCTGAATCACAATCAGATTTTATTATATCAGAAGCAGTCATTCTTTTCTCAGACTCTCCAGTCTCTATTAGATAGGAGTTCCAGTCTCAAAGTCAAGTTGGAAAGATGAATGCTTGAAAAATAAATGAATCAAATCTACTGACGGAGCAGACGACAATAGCAAGAGCTGGTCCATCTATCACTGTCATGGCGATTACACACTCTCTCTGCTCAGAAAACACGTGACTTTGTTATGCTTTTGTGAGCTTCCTGCCTCCAGCTGTTGTACTGAAATGTTTTGGGTGGTTTGTCAGAAGAAAGGCTTGTGTGAAAAAAATCTATCACAGTCCACTCTAGTAGCAACACTTAAAAATGTTAAAACATTGCTCAACTGCTGCAGAAATACAAGTGCTGTGTCATGGCTCGCTGTTGCCATCTAATGGTCATGTCAAAATACATATATGGGAAAACGCATTCTCTGAAATAGTTCTGATCAAGAATACTGTGTTAAAATATGAAGGTATAAAGAATCAAAATTAATTCTAGTGAGCAATAAGATTTTTACTATAAGTGCACAATCCATCAAATATATTGAATAATATTAAAAAAGCGAATTTTCGATTTTTCATATGACAAATGCTGCAAGTGCATCACCAATATCAAAGGGCAAGATATGCTGTGGTGCACTGGTCAGTGAATTCAATGTTGTGAACACAAAATGATTTCTCCTTTTCACATTTGCACAATAAAAACAATGAAATGTCTTTTAGTTAACTGCAAATCCTTCAGGCAGCTCTACCACAACAGGAGCACAGTCATCTAGGTCAGCGTCAAAGTCCCATCGGAACTTTTTTGTCAAATGAGCTTTGAACTTCTCTGCTCTTTTACGCAGTGTGCTGTCCACTCCAGGTCCAGAAGCAAACTGGAAGAAGTCCTGAGTGAGAGAACAAACAATTAGAGAAGACGATGCTATATTTCCGAGTTCAAAGAGTTATTTTTTTATGGATCATTCTGTCACTTGGTATAATGTCATGAGCTCAAAACCATAATAATGTATTAAGTACCAACTACTTTAGAACATTTCATATTATTTAGTACCTGCAGAGTTGATGTGAGAAAGTTATTCTGTGACACAATGTCAACAAAGAAGTCAGGTGGGATTTCTCCAAGCTGGTGGTACAGCACAGCGATGAGTCCTAGATACAAATCTTTATGTTTTCTCAAGGCCTCCTCTGAGCGACACAGCAGAGCCAGCAGCCTTTTCCAGTGCTCAAATCCTTCATAGACATTACCAATCAGGAAACACACAAAGGCAAATTGTAGCTCCCCTGACAGAAAAGGCAAAAATAAGTGTCATTATTAAGTGAAATTTAGAATGATAGTGTAAAATGTCACACAATGTACCTAATAAGTTGAGAGGTTGAGTTTGATAATAGTTTTCCAGTACCACATCAAGGGCATAGCTATGGTCCATGCTGCACTGTGTAATCTCTGCTGGAGTTGCACCTGGAGGGTAAGTTTTCTTGGGAATAACAGAAAACCGTAACTCAGTCCCTTCTCTCTGCTTCATTTTAGGGAGCCTGTCCAGTCCTTCTCTCATGCTCTGGCAGGCCGTGTCGTTCCTTGGCTGTTCGGCTCTGTCCTTGGTGTGGGTAAACTGGAGTTCGGGAATCACATCACTGAAGGCACAGACTCGACCTGAAAGAGGCTGTAGCTTGGTGGCAATCTCTTCATTGAGACGATCAGTGAGGGAGACCCATTTTCTCAAAACATCATAAGGATAGGGGCCTAGATGAGGGTCTAGCTCTTGTAGACTTGCTCTAATCTTGCTTACCTCTTCCTCATTCTTAGAGGCTGAAAAGTCCAAGTCTTCCTCCTTAGCATCCCATTTGGCCAGAAGGATCTCCCTGGGTTTTAATGTGAGGAAAAGGCCAGTCTTTGGTCCAATCTCATTGCCACAGTTGGGAGAGTTAACAGAGGAGTAGTGGAGAAAGTGAAGGCCTGGAGGAATCATCTTCACCCCACGAAATTTCGGGCCAACTTGCCAGCTTTTGCAGTCGATGCCCAGTTCTGTGCCCCGCGGGACCCCGAGCAGCACCAGGGTAGCGCCTTCTACAAACAGGTTCCGGGCAACATCTGGATCCATCTCCACGCTGTTACTGGCCATTTCTTACCAGTGGATATCGTTATCGGTCCAAATTGAAAACAAAATCTAACAACAACCAAAGGCTAAACTCTAGTCTGAGCGAGATTATTTCTTCTTGTCCATTTTGACAGTAAAATCGTGTTATTCGACTTTAAGTTAAGTTTATATCAGAGACAAGTAGTGTGTCCAATTATAAAGACCCAAAAATGTAAGGCTTAAAAAATATGCTGTGTAAAAGACAAATGGTTGAATCGTGGGTCCGTCGTAGTTTGAGTACGACACCTACCACGTTCCGGACTGAAACATGACCCAACATTGGTTCCGTGCAGACAATTTTACTTTAAACAGTTTTTCAAATACCAGAGCAGAATTGAAATAATATGTACATACACGTTTGAAGATTATTTTTTCCTGAATTTATTTAAAATATATGCAGGAATATTATTAGCCATAACAGGGAAGGGTAAAGAAACACAAATATAAAACATACATTTTGTGGAGCACCTAATAAAATATTTTTCTAATCTTTGGACAAAAGAAAAGAAAATAATCACAGTTTTGCATTTGAATCTAAAATATGCATTTTAAAGAAGCCATATTGCCCACACAACCATATGTTTCCTTGTAAATTGCAAATAATGATCTATATGTGATACTTAATACAAAAATGCATAATATGTCTTCTTTAAGAAAAACTACTGTGTTTTGCTGAAAATACACTGTGAAGTTTCTGCCAACATACTGTAAGAGCTTTTGCCATTTTAATGAGCTGTATCCTCTTCTTCTTCTTTCGTTGAATTTTTTTGACAGATGCACAAGAAAGGGGTTTGCCCTGATTCCACAAGAACACAAGAATCAGAATATTTCTATTATTCAACAAATCAGAATTGGAAAGTTTTGTTCCTCACCAAATAATCCGGGCTGCAGTTGTGAATAATGACTTGCTCCATGCTTTCCAGTGGTTGGTTCAGGTCAGACTTTTTGTCTCCAATCTGACACCGCATCAGCAGTGTCATATTATAAATGGATCCTAAGATACGGTGCGCCTGTGTGTGAAACAAATCTATTATCCTATTGAAAATGTAAAAAATATATATAGTTTGTAAATGTCATTATTGATTTCTCTGTCCATGGTGCTGAAAGTGATACAATTAGGTTACCATCAACTACCTTCACAGAGGGACACCAGCTTTTCCCTTTGGAGCTGTTATAGGAAGCTGTTATATTCTACAAAAACAGAAGAGAGTAAAAACTATAAATACTGACAAATGTTAAATAAATATAAAACACACGTTTAAATTTCACTTTCAAACACTAGAGGGCACCACAGTATAGTAGAAAAACACACCAGATTTTGCAACTCAATGTTGATTAGTCTTCTGTATGTGCCAAGAATCTCGGTATAATTACACCTACGTTTGCCACAAGAGTTCACCAAAAGGATTAACACAACGACAATCCGGAATAGAGTTCTGGTCACACACTGTGAACAAAAACAAATAAATAAAAAATAAATAAAAAGTTAAAACAACTTTAAATTAGAAGCGAATAAAAGCAGCCGGACAGAGTTTAACGCGCACTTTCATATATCATTAGTTTGCGCATTCCCGGTGATTACCATTTATCATGCAGTTCTTGGGATCCTCAGACGTCTAGAGCCATCACTGCTACACGGAGACACATCCTGACTTTCTCCTGCTTCGATGGTTTCTTGTATTTGGAGGCTAGTGTGGCAGATTGGTTACTTTTGAGACTGTGTACTTCCGTTATGGTGCAGCGATCTTCCCAACATCACTGACGTGCTTTTGCCTCCCGTCACGGACTGTCACCGCTTGGTTTTAAATTTCACCAAACTTCCAGGGAATTTTTTGCCATTAATCACCTTCTCTCACATTTCCAGTGAAAAAGGTTCATCCAGAGTTACAGACGAGCGCGCGTGTGTGTGGTCCTCCTGAACCGAAACACCGAATTTTATGTAAAAGGCAAAGAAGCGGTAACCTCCAGTAATGTGCCCTACTGGGTGTTTATTGGATACCATGACAAACTGAAAACAACCATGTAGAAAAAAACAACGTTTTTAAGCCAAGAAATGTATGACATTTTATACAAATCAGTTTTCATTTTAGTAATTCAAAGAATCTCAATCTCAAAATCTAAATTGTTTCCATAATATATACACAAAGGTATTTTAATTATTTCACATGTTTTAAAAAGGCAACAGCTAATAAGAAGAAGTATATAGTACACATGAAACAGAAGCCATGTGTGAATGACAAAAGTCGCTTCTTTATCCAGGGCACATACAGATTTAAAATATTGCAGACGGACGATGATCTGGATGATTATGTCAAGATGGTCCAGCCAACAGTAGTCCATAAGATCTTTCAAATTAATCACTGACCAAACTCAGAAAGTGTTCTTGATTTTGCTGGCGACCAGAGTTAGTATCTCTCCGGTATTTTTCTGCCAGTTTAGGACGTGTTTAGACTCTGCACACCACAACTCCCCATGACGAGGCTCAGCATTTTCACAGCGTTTACGCACCTCCTCCTGCTGCTCCTGAGGAGCAAGAATGGAAAAGATAAAATATGCACATAGTTCCTTCAGTGGAAATATAAAGATATTCAAATGCTAAACATTTGAACTTAAAGATATTGACTTTAATTGACTGTAAGCCTCACCTCTGTACCGTGCTGCAATTCAAACTTGTAAAAAAGAGCCCAGGCATCTCCCAGATCTGGCTCAATCTTCACTGTTCTCAGGAACCATTCTCTGGCTTTGGTGATTTTGCGTTCACTCCAAAACAATCTACAACACACATGACAAGAGACAATATGTTTTTAGAAAATATGCTACAGTATTGCATAAGTATTATTCATTATACATGGGACACACTTGGCCACAGCAAGCAGTACATGAGGATCATGTTCACACTTCTTCAAAGCATCCACACTCTTGGTCTTTCTCTGGGGTCTGGCCTCCAAAAACACTGCCTCTGCCCACAAGATACCTACAAAAAAGAAAAGGGGATGAATATGTGCCTAATGCAGAAGGTTTCTTGAATAAACAGCACATTCGTGTAAGGACAAATATAGCATACCTGAATTTGGACATTCTTGCAGGGCTTTTGCCATCAATGTGTTTGCTATGTTCTTCAATCCACCCCGGAATTCTAGTCTCACTGACTCCAACCTAACAGACGAATTGAAATAAAAGAAACATAAAAAGACAAGCTGTAAAACTGACTCCAAGAATGGATAGATGGATGCAATGTATGCAAAGATTCTCACCAAAGTTCGGGGCTCTGAGGGTTTTTGAGACGGGCCTTTTCAAGAATTGCTCTGGCTCGTGTCAGCTGACCCACTC